>PJEN01024918.1:0-17134 GCA_004024605.1 Pteronura brasiliensis
AGTAGGCAGAGAGGCAGGCAGAGAGAGAGGAGGAAGCAGGCTCCCTGCTGAGCAGAGAGCCCGATGCTGGGCTCAATCCCAGGACCCTGAGACCATGACCTGAGCCGAAGGCAGAGGTTTAACCCACTGAGCCACCCAGGCACCCCGTATATTACTTTTTGCTTATATTTGTGAATGTGGATACTTGATATGGATCATGGTCCTGGCTGGGATAACCAAGACAATTGAAAAAAGAAACTTACAGGGCATTTGTAATTGTTTGTTTGTTTGTTTGTTTTTAAGAATACACTCATGTGCACATGTCTCAAAATTCATGCTATTTATGTAGGATTTTTGTTAGTTTCTATATAAAGGGTTGTCAGATATATTTAAATAGATTTTCTATTATTAGAGCAACCTTCTTGTTCTCTTCAAGACATGTTGTATTATTATCCTTTGCATCCTGCTCACATGTCCAAACCAGAAGGACAAAATCTTGGATATTGCATTGATGCTAAAAGACAAGTACAGAGGTATGGATGATTATATAAGGGAAAGGAAGTTGATCTTTAAGGGGAAACCAAAAATATTTGTAAAAATTATATATATAATAAATACTTCATGTCATCTGCCCATTTCCTAACTGGATTATTTGTTTTTGGGTGTTGAGTTTGGTAAGATACTCAGCCATCAGAAAGGATGAAATCTTACCATTTATACTGATGTGGTTGGAACTGGAGGGTATTATGCTGAGTGAAATAAGTCAATCAGAGAAAAGCAATTATCATATGGTTTCACTCATATGAGGAATATAAGAAACAGTGAAAAGGATCATAGAAGAAGAGAGGGAAAAACTGAATGGGAAGAAATCAGAAAGGGAGACAAACCATGAGAGACTCTTAATGGGAAAGGAACTGAGAGTTGCTAGAGGGGAGGTGGAGGGATGGGATAAATATGTGATGGACATTAAGGAGGGCACATGATGCGATCAGCACTGAGTGTTATATGTAACTAATGAATTAATGAACTCTACCTCTGAAATTAATGATGTTCTATATGTTGGCTAAATTTAAATTAAAAAATAAAAATAAAAATAATAAATATTTCAGAACCAAAACATAGACAGAAGGTATACAGTCTAAGTAGATTAATAGGATAAAAATTATATATATATATATATATATATGAGAGATTAATACATACATAGACACAAACACATATGCATACACACACATTCATTTTATGTTGAACTATTTTTAAAACTCTTCACCTGAGATAACTTATGGAAGGGTAGAGTAAAATAACCCCCAAAATCCACTGCTTTATAAAAGCAATGACAAGAGTGGCAAAAATGGTCAAAGTCAACTTTTTTCATAACATTGGAAAGTAACTAAAGTCTTGCAACAATCCAAGTTTTTATTAAAGAGAAATGATTGAATCTCAGTAATACCAATGAAATTTGTGGCATTTTAACTTGCCGTAATCCCAAGCTGTATCACAGCTTTAAAAACCAACAGCCTCACAACTATGATAGCTTAAAAACCAGCAGACTAGCAGTCACTGGAGTAGAGAAAGCAGAACAGATTTCCAGCAATCCAAAAGCCTCATCCCCAGATAACTGTTACTATTTGTACTGTCTAGAAGCTTCATGAAAAACTCAATTTTTAGAGCTTGATTTCTTTGACCAGACACAGAGCTTACTCTGTGAAAACAGTCTGATCTTTAGGGACTTAATAAAAAATGATCAGTGGTAACTATTTAACACTTCAGCTGCCTAGGATGATATTAATAGTTGAAATTAACAAGAAGCTGACCAAAAACATGTAAAAGGAAATACTGGAGAATAAGACGCCCAAAGAGGGATTTGAAAAGCTCTGAGATATTCATGAATAACTGAAGCTCACACACATGAGCAAGACTGTGCCCAAGACCAGGAAAAACCTGAAAATATTTGCTGATGTGCATGGGTTTCTTTTTGGAGGGCTGAATGTACCCTAAAATTTATTTTGTTGATGCTTGCACAACTCTTTTCACTTAATAGCATACTGTTCTAAGGCTTATTCATGCATTAGTGCTTCATTCTATTTTATTGCCAAAAAGTACTCCATTGCATTGCTATACTATGTTTTCATCACCCATTAATCAGTTGATAAAAATTTAGATGACTGACAGTCACACAAAAAGATAAACATCAAGGAAATGCAAATCAAAATCATAATGAGATATCAACTCATACCTGTCAGAATAGCTAAATTCAAAAACACAAGAAACAACAAAATGTAGTGTATACATATGATGGAATATTATTCAGCCAGAAAAATATAATTAAATTTTTATATATGTTACAACAGGGATGGACCTCGAAAATATCATACTAATTAAGCCAGAAGCCTAAAAACAAATATTGTATGATTCCACTTGTATGAAGTACCTAGAATAGGAAAATGCATAATGACAGAAAGTAGTATAAAGTTTACCAGAAGATGAAGAGAGGAGAAATAGGGAGTTATTGCAATGAGTACAGAGTTTATGTTCAGGATGAGGAAAAGTTTTGGGTGTAGATAGTAATGACAGTATAAAACATTGGGAATGTATTTAATGTCACTGAATTATACATTTACAGATTATTAAAGTGAGAAATATTATATAATGTATATTTTACCACAATAAAAAAGAGTGAAGCATGAAAAATAAAAAATAATAAAAATCCATAATTATCTTAAATATAAATGGTCTACGTGCATCAGTCAAAAGACTGACTGAGGGGCAGCTGAGTGGCTCATTCAGTTAAGCATCCGACTCTTGATTTCAACTCTTGTCATGATCTCAGAGTCATGAGATCAATGCCTGCATTGGACTCCACGCTCAGTAGGGAGTGTACTTGAAATTTTCTCTCTCTCACTCTCTCTCTCTCTTCCCCTCCCCTCAACTGTGCTCATGCTCTTTCTCTTTTTAAAATAAATAAATAAGTCCTTTTTAAAAAGACTGAAGGAGTAGATAAAAGAGAAGAATCTAAATATATGTTGTTTACAAATATTCACTTGAATTTCAACAGTATAGCTATGTTTAATGTAAAAGGATAGAAAAAGATATGCTATGCAATGATTGTCCAAAAAAGAGCAGAAATGGTTATTTGTATCAGAGAAAGTAGATTTCAGAGCAAAGAAAGTTAATAGTGATAATAAGGTATATTACATAATGATAAAATAATGAATCCATCAGGAAAACACTATGATCCTAAAACACGTATACACCAAACAGAGTCTTAAAACAAGAAAAAGCAACTGATAAAGCTGTAAGGAGAAATAGACAAATCAACATTGTAGTTGGAAACTTCAACAACCCCATCTCAGCAATCGATAGAACTACTAGACATAAAAATCAGCAATTATATAGAGAAACTGCAAACACAATCAACCAATAAGATTTCATTGCAATCAACAGAATATTCTACCCAACAGCAACTTTTTTTTAAGTAGGCTCCACATTGGGTGTAGAGTCTAATGCCAGGCTTGAACTTGTGACATTGAGATCAAGACCTGAGCTGAGATAGTTAGACACTTAACCAACTGAGCCTACCCTGGTGCCCACAGACAAAACAATTTTTAAGTTTCTAAAGAATATTCATCGATAATCTAAAAAAAGAGGGGGGGGTGCTTGGGTGGTTCAGTAGGTTAAGCCTCTGCCTTCAGCTCAGGTCATGATCTCAGGGTCCTGGGATCAAGGCCCATATTGGGCTCCCTGCTCACTGAGGAGTCTGCTTCTACCTTCTCTCTCTCCCTCTCCCTCTGCCTGTGCCCCTGCTCATGCTTTCTCTCTCTCTATCTCAAATAAATAAATAAGTGAATCTTAAAAAAGAATTTAAAAAAAGAATACTCATCAAGACAGACTATATCCTGTACTGTAATACAACAAAATTTAAAATAATTAAAATCTTACAGATTATTACCTGATTATAGTGAAATCAAAGTAAAGAATCAATGATGGAATACCAAGTTTTCCTGTGGGTTTTTATTTTTTTTTTGGTCTAAATACTTGGAAATTAACACACTTCTAAATAATGCATGGGTTAAAGAGGAAACTTAAAAGAAATTTAAAAATACAAAGAACCAAATGTAAATAGAAATGCAGTATATTATTATTTAAGATGCAGCTAAAGAAGTTCTGAGAGAGAAATTTGTAGTGCTAAATTCTTATATTAGAAACAAAAATAGATATGAATCAATAGTCTAAGGTCCTACTTCAAGAAACTACAAAGCAAAAAGCAAAATAAGTCCAAAGCAATAAAAAGGGAAAGAATAAACATACGAAAACAATGAAATTGGGAAGGGGAAATGAAATGGAGAAAATCCAGGAACCAAAAAGCTGAAAGCTGATTCTTTGAAAAAAAAATCAATAAAATCGATGACCCTCTTGCAAGACAGACAAAAGTTGAGAGAAGACAGAAATCATCAATACCATGAAAGAAATAAGGGCTATTATTATAGATTATACAGCCATTAAAAGAATAACAACAATATTATAAACATTACACTAAAAATTTCTACAACTTAGAAGATATGCATCAATTCCCTGAAAAATACCAAAATCAAGTAAGATAAAATGAATAATCTGAATAGTCTTATAACTATTAAATAAATTTGACTTGGTAATTTCAAAGCTCCTGAAAAGTACTTTTTTAGGCCCAGATGGTTTTACTGAAGAATTCTACCAAATATTTAAAGAGAAAACAATACTAGTTTTATACAGCATCTTCCAAAATATAAAGATGTGGGAACATTTACCAACTCATTATTTTAAGACAGTTTTACCCCAATAACAGGCCTGAAAAAATTTACAAAAAAAGAAAACTATATACTAATGTCTCTCAAAAGGTTAGATGTAAAATCTTCAACAAAATATCAAATGAAATTTAAAAAATGCATACAAAGAATTATACACAATGACTAAGTGGCATTGTTACCAACTATGCAAAGATGATTCAACATTTGAAATTCAATCAGTGTAATCTACCATAATCATAAAATTATGTCACTTGATTAAGGAAAAGCATTTGACAAAATTCAACACCAGTTTATAAGAACTCTCAGCATGTTATGAATAGAAGGGAATTACATCAAAATGATAAAGAACAAATGCCAAAAACCTACAGCTGACATCACACATCACACTTAACTGACAAATACTGAATGTTGGGGCACCTGGGTGGCTCAGTGGGTTAAAGCCTCTGCCTTCAGTTCAGGTCATGATCCCAGGGTCCTGGGATCGAGCCCTGTATCAGGCTCTCTGCTCACTGGGGAGCCTGCTTCCTCCTCTCTCTCTGCCTGCCTCTCTGCCTACTTGTGATATCTGTCAAACAAATAAATAAAATCTTTTTTAAAAAACTGAATGTTTTCACCCAAATATCAGGAATAAGGCAAGGCAAGGATGTCTTTTATTACCACACTTATTCAACATAGTAATAGAAGTTATAGCTACTACAATAAGTTAAGAAAAGCAGGGAAGAAGAGCATGCATAGGAAGAAAGAGTGTTGCAGAAAACATGATTGTCCAAATTGAAAATCCTAGGGAATCTACCAAAAAAAAAAAACAAAAACAAAAAAACCACAAACTAATAAATGAGCTCAGCAAAGTGATAGGATATAAGATCAACACACAAAAAAAATGCAACTATATTTCCATATATTAATAGTGAGTATGTGGAAAATAAAATTAAAAACACAGTATTATTTATAATCTCTCCATAGAAAATGAAATACTCAGGCCACCTGGGTGGCTCAGTTGGTTAAGTGCCCAATTCCTGATTTTGGTTCAGGTCATAATCTCAGATTCCTGGGATGACCAGCATTAGTCTCCCCATTCAGCAGGGAGTCTGCTTCTTTTCCTCTTTGCCCCTCCCTGCTTCAAATAAATATATAAATCTTAAAAAATGAGAAAATGAAATACTTAGGGCATATATGTAGCAAAACATGTATAGGGTCTGTATATGAAAAATTATAAAATGTTGGTGATCAAAGAAAATCAAAGGCCAAATAAATAGAAATAACCATGTTAATAAATTGGAAGATTAAACATAGTAAAAATATCAGTTCTCCCCAAATGGATTTTTAAGGGTATTCATTTCCTCTAAAAAATCTCAGCATGGTATTTTTCAGACATACACAGGCTTATTCTGAAATTTATGTGACAAGGAATAGCCCTAGTGAAAACAATCTGGACCAAAGAAAATTAGCTCCTCTTGACCAAGAGGAATCCCTACCTGATACTAAGGACTATTATATAGCTACAATTATCAAGACAGTGTGGCATTAGTAGGGGAATGATACATAGATCAAAGGAAAAATGTAAAACACAGAACAGACCCACAAAAATATTCAAAATAGATTTTTGACAAAAGTGATAAGCAATCCAGTAAAGGAAGGATAGCATTTTTTAAAATGATGCCAGGATAATTGTCTATTTATACACCCCCCAAAATGAATCCCAACCTAAAACTTCTATCTTGTGCAATAATAACTCAGAATGGTTCATGGACTTAAATAAAAAAACTTAAAAGTATAAATTCTTTAGAAAAAAACATAGAATATCTTTGGAATCCAGGGTTAGGCAAAGACTTCTTAGACCTGACAACAACAGCATAATCCCATAAAAGGAAACAAATAATAAATTGGACATCACCAAATTAAAAAGAGTTGCTCTGTTGAAGACCCTTTTAAAGGAAAAACAGGCAAGTTACATAGTGAGAGAAAATATTTGAAGATTAAATATATGATAAAGGAATAGTATATAGAGTATATAAAGAACTCTCAAAATAACAGTAAAAAAGGAGAAAAGAAAAATAATTCACTTATAAAATGAGCACAAGGCATGAAGAGACACTCCATCAAAGGAATATTCTGATGGCAAATAAGCACATAAGAAGATATTCAGTATTCTTAATCATTAGGGAAATACAAACTAAAACCATGATGAACCATCACTACACAGTAATCAGAAATGTAAAATAAAACAATACTGACAACACCAAATGCAGGCAAGGATGTGTAGAAAATGAATCACCTATTAATTACTGTCAATAATGTAAAGTATAATAGCTACTCTAGAAAATACTGTTGGTTTCTTATAAAAATAAATATTCTACTATCATATAGTTTAGCAATTTCAGTTTTGGGCATTTATCCCATAGTAACAAAAAAAAATTACACAAAAACCTGTACACAAATGATTGTAGAAGCTTTATTCATAATAGCCCAAAACTGGAAAGAGCTACAACAGATGAATGGCTAAACAAACTGTGGTACATTTATAACATAGGATACCATTCAGCAATAAAAAGGAATGAATTTATGAAACATGCATCAACTTGCATGAATCTCCAAAGAATTATTCTGAGAGAAAAAAAGCGCCACTCCAATGGGTTACATATTGTATGATTCAACTGATAAAACATTTTCAAAATTTAAAAAAAAATTAGAGATGGAGAACAAGAAGGTTGATGTACTTACAAGTTGCAACACAGGGTGAAGGAATTTCTAAGTATCTTAACTGTGGTGGTAGTTACACAAACTCACAAGTATATTAAAATTGTGTAGAACTATACCTATGCAAATAAGTACAAATAAAATTGGGAAATCTAAATAAAATTTGTGGATTGTATCAATGTCAATATCCCATCTGTGATATTGTACTATAGTTTTGCAAGAGGTCTCAATTGGGAAAAAGTGGATATAAAGTACATGGGATCTCTGTATTATTTCTTATAGGTACATATGAATCTGCATAATTTCAAAATACAAGGAATTGTTTAAAGCTGCTGAAAGAGGCTAAAGTGGTTGAAATCAAACTGAAGACAACAGGGACCACAGGTTGCCTAGACCCATTCCAATCTACATGTTAGAAAAAATAATAAATATACAGTATTTTGATATTATCATGCTATAGTTTTCTAAACAACTTGTACTTTTTAGGCATTTGCTTCTTCCCTGCTGACTTGGCACTTTAATCTCAGTTTAAAGAAATTACTGGAGTAGAAGCAGATGTATATGGTAGAGGGAGGGAGACTGTGAAGTGCACAACACACAGAATGTATGAGTGTTATTTCTTTGCCACAGACAAAGAGAACTGAGAGAATCTAAAAGGAAAATGGGATTTGCTATTAAGAATCTGCATAAGGCTGCATCTTTACTTCTGGGTAGATTGGCTATTTACAGGTCAACTGTTAAGAGACAGAGTGCAAAAAAAAAGTCAGTCTGATATTATTTGGACATACAAAATCAAGAGGATGCAAAATTTTGGCTACATCATGTGATCTGTTTTAATGATGAAATAAGACTGAACAAGTGGCTTTGATTGGAGTCACTGTCAATGATCAGAAAGAATAAACAGAACTCAATGGTTCATTTGACATGGACCATATACAGTCTAAATTATTTTGGAACTATGAACCTAGAACTCCTCATGAAGCCAGCCTTGCAAATGAGGGAAAGTGGCTAAAATAGTCAAAGGGACCTCCATCCACACCATTAACTAATATTTACCAAGTGTTTACATTGTGCCTAAGATGTAGAAGATTCCATGTGTGCTTTTGTGTCAGTAGGAAGACATCAGACACTGGATAGATGAGAGTTCATAAAATATAAGTGTGGAGAGTGGGATGATAGGATCCTAAAAACATACTTAGGATATTTCCCAATTTTATTTTTCAGTGGAAGTAGAGTATATTGAATTTCTTAGTGTTCCTCCTGAAAAGTAGGTCTGAGCCTTTTAAAGGCTTTCTACAAACTTCAACTTGTGTTTTAGCAGTGAATGTGCACCATGCCTCATCTTTCTGTTCTTGTCAAGTCACTTCAAATCCTTGTTTTATAAGTTTTTAAAAATACTTTCAAAATGCTAATAAAATATCCTCTTGTGGGGCTAATGTTATTGAAGTCTAAAACTCAAACGAAATCTGTCAGGATTCTCATTTTTTTATTCTTCAGTTAGATGAACATTTAGAAAATACAAGGCACACATGATATGTAGAGTTGAGTCTGAAAAAATCTTTGAGAATTTTGGTCACTTGAGAGCTTAACATCATTATTTATAATACTGACATCTATAAAATAGTAAACGCTTCTTTTAAAATCTATTGGATATAAGTGCAAAATTAAAGAGTTCTGATCTCCCAGGAACAATAGAAACAAAGCCCAATAAAAGCAGAAAGCTAATTCAGAACCATCAACAAAGACAAGACTTCCTCACAAGGACCCTTTTATGATTGTTCTAGCATACAAAGCGTGCAAATAAGATTTTTTTTTAATAGGGGACATCAACTGCTGGAATGTTCTCTGCATAAGAATTTCATTGGGGCTTCCATTAGCACTGCTCTTAAACCATCAGTAAGTTGTGCAACTTTATTCACTAGTTTGGGCAGGAAGATATATACTACCACCTCTGAAACTTTTTTGAAATCAAAATCTATGATTTCTGCTAACTGTATTCTGTTTTTCAACTTATCATTCAAAAAAGTAAGTTTAAAAAGATCAAAATAGCCTCAGAAATTTTTGGTTTGTTTCTAAATTGCTCCAAATTGCAGGGGTTTCTTCTTTTTTTATATAAAGTGTTTTTTCCCAACCCTTATTTTAATGTACACATCAAGTTTAGGTCAACACAAGATGACATAAAATTCTTTCGAAGGTGTTATTTAGCAAAACAGGAAGAACTCAACACTGGAAATTTTGCCAGGGATGAAGCACACTTTTAAGTACCTCCTTTATCAAAAGGTACAATTGAAAATGTAAACTCAGGAAGCATCTAAAAATGTCTTAAGGGTTGTTTTTCTTTTAAGGCCATATAACTATATTTGGATTAGTAATTATATACTGGACAACTTTTACAGGCAATCAGGAGACAATGTGTATAAATTCATGATTATCAGTGGAGGAAAAACTCTATACCCATCCCTTTGTTGAATGTAGTTAATGGGTAATTCACCAAATATTTTTGTGTCTTTCATTCAGCATACACACAAAGGCAGAATTAAATTGGACTGGATGACATGGGTACCTGCAGATAATATGTATCCAAAAGTGGTTTTAGCCTCTCTTTATAGATATTATGCTTACACACATACCTCATCTTTTCACAGATGTTATTATGGATAGACTAATCTGGGAAACAAGAATGTTTATGTAATCAAAGCACAGATGTTCATAGAGGGAACGGTGGAAATACAGGCATGCCTAAAGCCAAGGGGAATCACTAAAAAGACTAAAAAAGACTTAAAATACTGCCTTTTCTTTTTCTCACTCTTTTTAACACTTTAATGTCTTCATCATACACTATTTATTGAGTGCCTTCCCAGGTGCCAAAAACAATGGAGGCACTTTTGTATTCATTCTCATTCATCTGTCACAGTCCTATAAAATAGTAATTGTTATCTCCATCTGGCAGGCAAGAAAACTTAAAGAAAGGTACATCTGGGGGGGAGGAGTCAAGATGGCAGAGAAGAAGCAGGCTGAGATGACATCAGGTAGCAGAAGATCAGCTAGATAGCTTAGCAAACCATTCCAAACACCTACAAATCCAACAGGAGATCGAAGAGAAGAAGAGCAGCAATTCTAGAAACAGAAAATCGACCACTTTCTGAAAGGTAGGACCAGCAGAGAAGTGAATTCAAAGTGACGGGAAGATACACCGCGGGGGGAGGGGCTGGCTTTCGGCAAGTGGCTGAGCAACGGAGCACAAAATCAGTACTTTTAAAAGTCTCCTCCACTGAGGGACATCGCTCCAGAGGCTAAGCTGGGGTGAAGCCCACCCAGGGACAGCGAGGTCTCAGGTCCCGCGGGGTCACAGAAGGATAGTGGGTGTCTGACTGCCACAGAACTCACAGGTATTAGAGCAGGGAAGTGGGCTACAGAGATGGAGCCAAGGAGTGAGCTCACAACTCGGGGTTACCTTATCATGATCTGTGGCACAGGCCACTGCTTGTGAGCAGGGACCCCACAAGATCCGGGGAGACCTCCCCTGGAAGAGCTCAGGGATGTGCGGGGTTTGGAGACTCCAGGCGGGGCTGTGTGCCAGAGATATAGACACTTGGTCACAGGCTGGGTGAGCTCGGAGCACAGCCAGAGGCCAGGGAGACGGGAGTGATTGAGTGCTTTCTCCAAGGGTGCACTGAGGAGTGGGGCCCCAAGCTCTCAGCTCCTCTGGGCCCGAGATTGGGAGGCTGCCATTTTCATTCTCGTCCTCCGGAACTCTACAGAAAATGTTCAGGGAACAAAAGCTTCCGAAAGCGAACCCAAGAGGATTACTTAGCCTGGCCCGTTAAGAGCGGTGCAATTCTGCCTCTGGCAAAGACACAAGAGAATCATTTCAACAGGCCCCTCCCCCAGAAGACCAGCAAGAAATCCAACTATGACCAAGTTCACTTACCAAGGAGAACAGCGGAATTCCAGAGGAGGAGAAAGCAAAGCATGGAATTTATGGCTTTCTCCCCATGATTCTTTAGTCTTGCAAAGTTAATTAATTTTTTCAATTTTATTTTTTTTCATCTGCTAATTTTTTTAACTTTTACCCTTTCCTCTTTTAACGTTTTTTAACTAGTTTATCTTAACAATACCTTTCCAAAAAATTTGTTTATGAACCTTCATTATTATACTCATATTTTATCCTTCATTGAATCTAACTTTATTTTTTGTATACACATAGGGTTTTTTCTTCTAAAAAATTATGGGATTCACCTTCTTCTAATAGATCAAAATATACCCTAAATCTAGCACAGGGCTTGATTGTAGTCTCCAGCCTGAGCAAATTCTATCCACTTTCTTTTTCTTTATTCTCCTAAACAAATTATCTTATCAACTCCTTTTTTAGAAATTAAAAAAAAATTTCATCTTTATAGTCCTATTCCATCACTTTATCGTGTTTACCATTATATATGTTTTTCATTCCTTAAAATTTATGGAGGTAGTTTATTCTAAGAGACCAAAATACTCCAAAAATTAAGTGAGTGAACCTGTTCTATTCACCAGTCAATATATATATATTTTTTCTTTTTTATGTTTTTTCTTTATTTGTTTTATTTTTTAATTTTTTTTCTGAACTTTTTACCCCCTTTCATCCCCCCATGATGTGCGGTCTCCTCTGATTTGGTTAAAGCACATTTTACTGGGGTCTTTGCCACCCTTTTAGTATTTTACTCACTCCTTCATATATTCTTATCTGGATAAAATGACAAGGCGGAAACACTTACCACAAAAAAAAAGAATAAGAGGCAGTACCGAAGGCCAGGGACCTAATCAATATGGACATTAGTAATACATCAGATCTAGAGGTCAGAATGACGATTCTCAAAGTGCTAGCCTGGCTTGAAAAAGGCATGGAAGATATTAGAGAAACCATGTCTGCAGAAGTAAAAGCTCTTTCTGGAGAAATAAAAGAACTGAAATCTGACCAAGTTTAAATCAAAAAAGTTATTAATGAGGTGCAATTGAAAATGGAGGCTCTTAATGCTAGGATAAATGAGGCAGAAAAGAGAATTAGTGATATAGAAGACCAAATGACAGAGAATAAAGAAGCTGAGCAAAAGATAGACAAACAACTACTGGACCATAAGGGGAGAATTCGAGAGATAAGTGATACCATAAGACAAAACAACATTAGAATAATTGGGATTCCAGAAGAAGAAAGAGGGGAGCAGAAGGTATAATGGAGAGAATTATTGTAGAGAATTTCCCTAATTTGGCAAAGGGAACAAGCATCAAAATCCAGGAGGCACAGAGAACCCCCTCAAATCAATAAGAATAGGTCCACACCCCATCATCTAATAGTAACATTTACAAGTCTTAGTGACAAAGAGAAAATCCTGAAAGCAGCCCAGGACAAGAAGTTTGTAACATACAACGGAAAAATATTAGATTGGCAGTGGACTTATCCACAGAGAGCTGGTAGGCCAGAAAGAACTGGCATGATATATTCAGAGCACTAAACGAGAAAAACACGCAGCCAAGAATACTATAACCAGCTAAGCTATCATTAAAAATAGAAGGAGATGGGGCGCCTGGGTGGCTTAGTGGTAAAAGCCTCTGCCTTCAGCTCAGGTCCTGATCCTAGGGTCCTGGGATCAAGCCCCACATTGGGCTCTCTGCTCAGTGGGGAGCCTACTTCCCCCCCACCCCCACCTGCCTCTCTGCCTGCTTGTGATCTCTGTCTGTCAAATAAATAAATAAAATCTTTAAAAAAAATAGAAGGAGAGATAAAAAGCTTCCAGGACAAACAAAAACTGAAAGAATTTATAAACACCAAACCAGCTCTACAGAAAATATTGAAAGGGGTCTTCTAAGTAAAGAGAGAGCCTAAATGCAGTAGATCAGAAAGGAACAGAGACAATATACAGTAATATTACCTTAGAGGTAATACAATGTCACTAAATTCATCTCTCTCAATAGTTACATTGAATGTAAATGGGCTAAATGCCCCAATCAAAAGATACAGGGTATCAGAATGGATAAAAAAACAAAACCCATCAATATGCTGCCTGCAAGAAACTCATTTTAGACCTAAAGACACCTCCAGATTTAAAGTGAGGGGGTAGAAAACAATTTACCATGCTAATGGACAGCAAAGGAAAGTTGGAGTGGCAATCCTTATATCAGATAAATTAGATTTTAAGCCAAAGACTATAATAAGAGATGAGGAAGGACACAATATCATACTCAAAGGGTCTGTCCAACAAGAAGATCTAACAATTTTAAATATCTATGTCCCTAACATGGGAGCAGCCAATTACATAAACCAATTAAAAACAAAATCAAAGAACCACATCAACAATAATACAATAATAGTAGGGGACTTTAACACTCCCCTTGCTGAAATGGACAGATCATCCAAGCAAAAGATCAACAAGGAAATAAAGGTCTTAAATGACACACTGGACCAGATGGACATCACAGATATATTCAGAACATTCCATCCCAAAGCAACAGAATACACATTCTTCTCTAGTGCACATGGAACATTCTCCAGAATCGATCACATACTGGGTCATAAATCAGGTCTCAACTGGTATCAAAAGATTGGGATCATTCCCTGCATATTTTCAGACCACAGTGCTCTGAAGTTAGAACTCAGTCACAAGAGGAAATTTGGAAAGAATCCAAATACATGGAGACTAAAGGGCATCCTTCTAAAGAATGAATGGGTCAACCAGGAAATTAAAGAAGAATTGAAAAAAATTCATGGAAACAAATGATAATGAAAACACAATGGTTCAAAATCTGTGGGACACAGGAAAAGCATTCCTGAGAGGAAATATGTAGTGATACCAGCCTTTCTCAAGAAACAGGAAAGGTCTCAAATACACAATCTAACCCTATACGCAAAGGAGCTGAAGAAAGAACAACAAAGAAAGCTAAACCCAGCAGGAGAAGAGAAATCATAAAGATCGGAGCAGAAATCAGTGAAATAGAAACCAAAAAAACAGTACAACAAATCAAGAAAACTAGGAGCTGGTTCTTTGAAAGAATTAATAAGATTGATAAACCCCTGGCCAGACTTATCAAAAAGAAAGAAAGGACCCAAATAAATAAGATTATGAATGAAAGAGGAGAGATCACAACCAACACCCAAGAAATACAAACAATTATAAGAACATATTATGAGCAACTATTAACCACTAAATTTGACAATCTGGAAGAAATGGATGTATTCCTAGAGACATATAAATTACCAAAACTGAACCAGGAAGAAATAGAAAACCTGAACAGACCCATCACCAGTAAGGAGATTGAAGCAGTCATCAAAAATCTCCCAACAAAAAAGAGCCCAGGGCCAGACAGCTTCCCAGGGGAATTCTACCAAACATTTAAAGAGAATTAATTCCTATTCTCCTGAAACTGTTCCAAAGAATAGAAATAGAAGGAAAACTTCCAAACTCATTTTATGAGGCCAGCATTACCTATATCCCAAAACCAGACAAGGATCTCATCAAAAAAGAGAATTACAGACCAATATCCTTGATAAACACAGATGCAAAAATTCTTATCAAAATACTAGCCAATAGGATCCAACAGTATATTAAAAGGATTATTCACCACGACCAAGTGGGATTTATTCCAGGGCTGCAAGGTTGGTTCAACATCCGCAAATCAATCAATGATATACAATACATTAATAAAAGAAAGAACACAACCATATGATATTCTCAATAGATGCTGAAAAAGCATTTGACAAAGTGCAGCATCCTTTCCTGATCAATACTCTGCAAAGTGTAAGGATAGAGGGTACATACCTCAATATCATCAAAGCCACCTATGAAAAACCTACTGCAAATATCATTCTCAATGGAGAAAAACTGAGAGCTTTTCCGCTAAGATCAGGAACACAGCAGGAATGTCCATTATCACCACTGCTATTCAACATAGTACTAGAAGTCCTTACCTCAGCAATCAGACAACAAAAAGAAATTAAAGACATCCAAATGGTCAAAGAAGAAGTCAAACTATCACTCTTTGCAGATGATATGATACTATATGTGGAAACCCAAAAGACTCCACTCTAAATCTGCTAGAACTTGACAGGAATTCAGTAAAGTGTCAGAATATAATATCAATGCACAGAAATCAGTTGTATGTCTCTACACCAACAACAAGACAGAAGAAAGAGAAATTAAGGAGTCAATCCCATTTACAGCTGCACCCAAAATGATAAGATACCTAGGAATAAACCTATCCAAAGAGGCAAAGAATCTGTACTCAGAAAATTATAAAGTACACGTGAAAGAAATTGAGGAAGACACAAAGAAATGGAAAAAGTTCCATGCTCATGAATTGGAAGAACAAATATTGTGAAAATGTCTATGCTATCTAAAGCAATCTACATTTTTAATGCAATCCTTATCAAAATCCCATCCATTTTTTTCAAAGAAATGGAACAAATAATCAAAATTTGTATGGAACCAGAAAAGATGTCAAATAGCCAGAGGAATATTGAAAAAGAAAGCCAAAGTTGGTGGCATCACAATTCCAGACTTCAAGCTCTATTACAAAGCTGCCATCATCAAGACAGTATGGTACTGGCACAAAAACAGACACAGAGATCAATGGAACAGAATAGACAGCCTAGAAAAAGACCCTCAACTCTATGGTCAACTAATCTTCAACAAAGCAGGAAAGAATGTCCAATGGAATAACGGCAGTCTCTTCAACAAATGGTGTTGGGAAAATTGGACAGCCACATGTAGAAAAATGAAATTGGACCATTTCCTTACACCGCACATGAAAATAGACTCAAAATGGATGAAGGACCTCCATATGAGAAAGGAATCCATCAAAATCCTTGAAGAGAACACAGGCAGCAACCTCTTCGACCTCAGCCACAGCAACTTCTTCCTAGGAACACCGCCAAAGGCAAGAGAAGTAAGGGCAAACATGAACTATTGGGACTTCATCAAGATCAAAAGCTTTTGCACAGCAAAGGAAACAGTTAACAAAACCAAAAGACAACTGACAGAATGGGAGAAGATATTTGCAAATGACATATCAGATAAAGGGCTAGTAATCAAAAGCCATAAAGATCTTATCAAACTCAACACCCAAAGAACAAATAATCCAATCAAGAAATGGGCAGAGGACATGAACAGACATTTCTGCAAAGAAGACATCCAGGTGGCCAACAGACAACATGAAAAAGTGCACCACATCACTTGGCATCAGGGAAATACAAATCAAAACCACAATGAGATACCACCTCACACCAGTCAGAATGGCTAAAATTAACAAGTCAGGAAATGACAGATGCTGGCGAGGATGTGGAGAAAGGGGAACCCTCCTACACTGTTGGTGGGAATGCAAGCTGGTGCAACCACTCTAGAAAACAGCATGGAGCTTCCTCAAAAAGTTTAAAATAGAGCTACCCTATGACCCAGCAATTGCACTACTGGTTATTTACCCTAAATATACAAATGTAGTGATCTTAAGGGGCACGTGCACCTGAATGTTTATAGCAGCAATGTCCACAATAGCCAAACTATGGAAAGAACCTAGATGTCCATCAACAGATGAATGGATAAAGAAGAAGTGGTATACATATATATATATATATATATATAATGGAATACTATGCAGCCATCAAAAGAAATGAAATCTTGCCATTTGCGATGACGTGGATGGAACTAGAG
>PJEN01024919.1:0-17151 GCA_004024605.1 Pteronura brasiliensis
TGTCACATGTCATAGCTTCTTCCTACAATTTTCAGATGTTCTTAACATTTGTCTCTAGTAAACAGCGTATGATTTTTGTTTTATCCTCTAACAAACTTCATCTTTTAACTGGACTACCTAGTCCATATACATCTAATGTAACAAATGATATATCTAGGGGTTCACATCTACCATTTTAACATTTCTTTTCTATTTGTCGCACTCACTCTACTTCCATTTCCTCTCCTCTCTTTCGTGAGTTATTTGTAATCAATCAAGTATTTTATTGTTATTCTACTTCTCTCTATGATAGTTGTTTGTTATATAATTTTTTATTATGCTTTTAACAGTAACCCTAAATATGACAACACGCATCCCTGACTCAGAAAAGTCAAAGGTAAGTTAGTTACTTCTATGATTTTCTAGGCAATTCAAAAACATTAGATCATTTTAACTCCATTTGCTCCCTTCCCAAATTTCATGTCATGGTTTCCCTCTCTTTTAATTTTACGTATACTTAATTCCCACAAATCTTACTCTTATTGCTTTAAGTGCTCAGAGTCCCTTACATTTCTGTTCTCAGTTGCTCTTCATTTCCTCTCGCGTTTCCATCCTCCATATGGGGACAATTTTCCTCTATCTGAAGAAATCCCCTTAGCACTTCTTTGAACACTGTTCAGTAGCAAAGAGTTCTGAAGTTTTTGTTTGTCTAAAAACATCTTTATTTCACCTTCACATGTGAAGGCTGTTTTTCAATACAGTAGGTAGAGAATTCTATTGTAACAGTTATTTTCATTCAAGATATTCAACAGGTCGTTTCATTATCTTCTAATGAGAATTTACTAGTCAACGTTATTTTTGCTCCTTTGAAGATGATGTATCTTTTTTCTCCAGCTTCTTTTAAGATCTTGCTATAATGTGGTTATGTATACTTACTCTCTTTGGGGTTTGCAAAGCTTCTTGAATTTGTAGCTTAACATCTTCATGCAGTAACTTTTAGACGTTTCGGAAAATTCTGGGCTACTATCCCTTCAAATAGTGCTTCTACTCTATTTCCTATCTCCCTTCCTTTTAGGAGTCCAGTTGTAAATGATTTAGACTTTTTCATTATTCTATTTCCTGTGTTTTTCCCTCTATAATTTAGCCAGGATAGTTCTACAAACCTATACTCTCTCCTACTATTTCTAATCTGCTGTGAACACCATCTATTTAGTTCTTAATTTTAGCTATCACAGGCTTCTGTTCTCAAATTTCCATTTGACTCTACTCTATGGATTCCAGTTCTATGTATTTTGTCATCTATGACAATCCTATATTTTGTCATCTATGCTTATAAACATATTTATTGCAGGGTTTTTGTTGTTGTTGTTCTTGTCTTCCACACGTAGATCTGATAGCTTCAGGACCTTTTTCTGTTGTCTGTTTTTCTTCTTGATCCTGTCTCATGCTAAGACTGGTAATGTTTTATTAAATTATGGGAATGATCTATGAAAATTGGTATAATCTCAGGTTGATGTCATCTTCCTCCAGGGTATTTTAGGTTTTTCTTCTTTTAAAGCTTCCTGGAGGCGGTTGGAATAACAACACATTTTATCACTCAAAGTAGAGTTAAGCTCATTCAAAACTGGGTTTCAGTCTTAATAACATCTAGTCTGTTTAGGACTGTTTTTTTTTTAACCTTTCTCCTAGCATATAGTCCATCAGGAATACCAGTGTATCACCTGAGGTGTCTCCCAGGGCTTTGAACCCCAATTTTTACATTCCAGGACCATGAGACCACCAATAAATCTGCTTAGCTTCTCAAACTCTTTGTAACTGCTTCCTCCTTGGCTTCTTTGCCTCTCACTGCTTAAGAATTAGTGAGTCCCTGGATAAAAAGTATAGCTCCGATCAAATCACTTTTCTGCATATTGCTTCCTTCAGGGATCTTAGAATCTCGGGTTCTGAGTCCATGACTATGTTTACTTCTCAAATTTCTGGTTCCAGTTGCCCATCAGTGAGCTGTTAATATCTGCAATCATTTTTATTAATCCAAAGCCACATGAGACAAATAAGAGCAAAAGAGTGGATTTTCATAAAGCCAAATGAATTCAATTTAAAGACAGGTTTTTAAATCCAAGAGTACATCCTACTTTTAGACATTGAAATGACAAGATTCTGATTCTAATTCTTTTTTTGAAAAGTCTGTGATGGTAGACCACAGTCAAGTTGTTTGTTCATATTTATTTGTCTCCTTATTTGACTAAGTAAAAAAGTTGACAACCTATATTAATTCCAAATATGCCCTTTTAAAAAAAATTTTACTAGGTTTGAATTTTGAAAGTCTGAGAACCAGATTCTTTGCCCTGGCCCACAAATATACCTTCTTCTTCAATTTTGGCCCATTCTGCTATCTCCCCTGTCTGGGGTTCTCTTGGCATAAAAGCCTCTTTTCATTTCCTGCTCTAGCACCTTTATATATGCTGCTCCCACTCTCTGAATTCTTAGTTCCATAACCCTCTCCTATAAGAACTATGAGGGCAGGCTCTGTGTTAGTTTAATTCATAATTGTTAAACTTCTTGCATATATTAAGGCACCAAAAGGCTCTGGTGAGAAGGTATTTGCAAGTGACATATCAGATAAAGGGTTAGCATCCAGAATACATAAAGAACTTACACAACTCAACACACACACACACACACACACACACACACAACCCCAAATAACCCAATTAAAAATGGGCAGAAGACATGAAGAGACAATTCTCCAAAGATGACCTACAGATGGCCAACAGACACATTAAAGATGCCCAGTATCACTCATCATCATCAGGGAAATGCAAATCAAAACCACAATGAGATATGACATCATACCTATCAGAATGGCTAAAATTAAAAACACAAATAACAAGTGTTGGCAAAGGATGTGGGGAAAAAAGGAACCCTCGTGCACTGTTGGCAGGAATGCAAACAGGTACAACCACTGTGGAAAACAGTATGAAGATTCTTTCAAAAACTGAAAATAGAACTACCAAGAGATCCAGTCATTCCATACTGGGTATTAACCCAAAGAAAATGAAAACACTAATTTAAAGAGATGTATGCACCCCTGTGTTTGTTGCAGCATTATTTACAACAGCCAAATTATGGAAGCAGCCCAAGTGCCCACAATAGATGAATGGATAGAGAAGATGTGTTCATAGTAGAGTATTACTCAGTTGTGAAAAAGAATGAAATCTTGCCATTTGCAACAATATGGATGGATCTATAGAGTATAATGCTAAGTGCAGTAAGTCAGAGAAAAACAAATACCATTTAAGAGACAACACAAAGAGGAGCACCTGGGTGGCTCAGTGGGTTAAAGCCTCCGCCTTCGGCTCAGGTCATGATCCCAGGGTCCTGGGATCGAGCCCCACATCGGGCTCTCTGCTTGGCAGGGACCCTGCTTCCTCCTCTCTCTCTCTGCCTGACTCTCTGCCTACTTGTGATATCTCTGTCTGTCAAATAAATAAATAAAATCTTAAATAAATAAATAAATAAATAAATAAAAGAGACAACACAAAGAAAACAGGAAACAAACCAAGAAACGGACTCTTAAGTACAAAGAACAAACCGTAGGTCACCAGAAAGGAGGTGAGTGGGGTCATGGGGGAAAGAGGTGATGGGGATTGAGAGTGCAGTTATAATGGTGAGAACTGAAGAGTGTACAGATTTGCTGAGTCACTTTACTATACCCCTGAAACTAACCTAACACTGTCCTTTAGCTATAGTGGAAGATAGATGATATGATAGATAGATAATAGAAGACTGATTGATTTTTAAAAGGATCTGGTGCTGAAGACCTCTCATGGAGGATTACATAGAGGAAGGATTTCTGAAGAGTTATTTGAGAAGTGTGTGCTATGATCCTACTTTCCACTCTGCCCCACCAAGAAAAAAGAAAGTGATGAGGGCTTCAATCTGCTAACCCCAGACCAAGGGGATGAAATTTTAGGGGTACCCCCTTAAAGAGTTCAAACCATGTTTCCTGCAGTTAGTTGGTGGCTAATTCACACCTCAGCAATTTAAGGACAGAGAAATTGGTCACGGTACCTGTGTGTGAAGAGTAAGTCTTACCACACTGAATACCAGCACTTCAAGAGTTCATTTAGCAAAGCTCACAGGAAGGTTTCTGGTGAGCCAGAGGTGGACCACAGGCAAGACAGGCAGCACAGCGCTATCTTGGGAACCTGCCAAGATGGCCACTGAGGGGTGACGAGACATCAAGAGGGGGACACCCACAGCGTGCCTACTTGTCCAGGAGCTGAGGGAGCAACAGCATTGCCAAGACAGGACTGTGAATAGCACATCTCAAGGGCACTGCTGGCAAGACATGCCAAGGGACTGGTAGAAAAGAGGAAACTGCCTCAGAGAAATGCATCAGAGGGTTCACAACAGAAGGAGAGAGCTTTAAATGTCTGCCAAAGCACAGGGCACCGAGACATGCTCTCCAATGTCAAGGCAGACCTCCTCCTCCTGGTGCTCTCATCATGCCCAAATTTCCCTTCCTGAATAGGTGCAGAAAAGACAGAAGAAGCTTAGCAACTTCCCTTCCTTCTCCAAAGTATTTAATGATCAGCTGACCCCAGTTAGGAGAGAGAAGATGCACTCTCACCACATTCACACACACACACACACACACACACACAAACACACACTAAAATAGATCACTTAGCAAAATTATACTCCAGACAAAATCAAAATCATTTTTTTAAGATTTTATTTATTTATTTGCCAGAGAGAGAGAGAGACAGAGAGTAAGCATAGGCAGGCTGAGTGGCAGCAGAGGCGGAGGGAGAAGCAGGCTCCCCGCTGAGGAAGGAGCCCGATGTGGGACTTGATCCCAGGACGCTGGGATCATGACCTGAGCCGAAGGCAGCTGCTTAACCAACTGAGCCACCCAGGCGTCCCTCAAAGTCATTTTTTAATTAACAAAATAACCAATAAATATGTAAGCATTTGGGTTGTATGACAAAACGATGAAAGTGGTCATTCATGATCTTCAATATATTCCTCTGGTTCTTTTTAACAAATACAAGTGCATACTATTAAAAAAAAAAAAAAGGCAAACACAAATGAACCACATTCCTTTTCCAACTGAATCCCACCACTGATTGCAAATCATTCACACTCCTCAGATCTGGAGGTGACAGAGTAGTGCCGAAGTCCTACCTTCTAGGCACCAGACTCTACGCTGGAAACTTCTCCCCCAAGTGACTGACCAGCAGTGGGAAAAAAATCCTATTCCACACATGAGAAGCCCCTCCCTGACCCTTGCCCACAGGCACCCCCGGTCCTCCTACTGTAGGCCTCAACGGGATCGAGACATGCCGGTACAGCATCACATTCTGTCATCCTTCCACACAGTGTGACACACGAGTAACAGGGTCTTCGCTTCCTCCCCAAGGTAACGGTACTGGGGAAGCAGGTACACCACTTTGTCTGTGCAAGACTAATCCCTGGGTTCAGTTCTGCAACCATTCGCGTAGAGCCCAGGGCTCAGAGTTAGAACTCAGCCTGGGGTAATGACACCAACAGTACCTCCAACAACCTCCCCTGCTGTCCTGCAGTGAACCAAGGGTCCTCCTTCACAAGGCCACATCACGGTCTCCCATCTGACCCGCCGTGCACGGTCTCAAGGAAACTGGAAGGTGTATGTAGTCACTCTTAAATATCCCATAGAACAGCCACATCAACAAATCCCGACATGAGCCAAACAAAATGTGTTCTCCCTGCATTTCTGATCTACACCTTGACACCATCCAGGGAGAATCAACTTACCACTTTTGTTTTTCAATATCCCATATCTGAAGACACCTGCCATGATCCTGGAGCCTTCCTTTGGTCCAGAACCAGGACACCAGGTTCCATCAACCTGGGGCTCCGTCTTACCTGACAGCTGAGATGAATCCTTGGCTGGGATCTAAATGGCCCTACAAAGGATTACCTCAAATTGTCCCAAAAACAATGATGAGTGTGAGCTCATCATAAAAAACTAATGGTTTTTTTTAAAGGAGCCAATCTTACATTTTAACACATTATGTAATATAAGCGTACCTAAGGTGTGAAAACAGAACGTGCATTGCCTTCTTAATCGATGGGTTGCTCAGAGAAAGTGAACAAAGTGAGATGACTTGGGGGTAGAATTCAGAAGACTTGAGCCATTATCCCTAGTCTGGACAATCTGGGGCGAGTGACTTAACATGCCGGCCCTCCCTCCTGCAAAGCTTGAAATCGAGTGCCCCAGGCTCCTTTGAGCTGGGAGTCTCAGGTGGATGGACTACGGTCAATCTCACGAAAATGGGGCCAGTACTATTTAAATATGGTACCCTGAGGATGACTGATGTTTATATACAGCAGATGTCCTATCACTGTCGTAGTACCTTCTGAAGCCAAGAAGCCAAGCTGTCCCCCCAGCCCCATCCTTCAAAGGCACTGACATCCACAGAGAAGAGCCGTAAGACCACCACTCACCTCCCAGTCAAGCACCTCCGCAGGGAGTATGACGCCCCTCCCCCGCAGGTCCGAGAGCAGTCACTCCAGCTGCCCCAAGCATCCCAGTTGCTGTCCTTCTCTTCATCAGAACGCGTGTTTCTTGAGGTCTAGAATGTGAAAAAACACAGTAAGTGAAGACACGTATGCTAGAATCTTCCTAACGTTTTTCCACTTTTTTCCAGTCTTATTCTAAGTTGTTCACAGAAAGTTGCCTAAAAGTGCTTTGCTTTGGAATGGCTACATTAAACAGACACGCGCGTGCATGAGCACGCACACACACACACACACACACGACAGTTGTATATGGAAACTAGTGACATGTGAGTACCCTTCCACCTTATGAAGGTTTTGTCCAGGCAGCTTCTAAGCTCAGTTGTAACTCTGAAATTTTATCATTCCAAAATTTAAATAGACGAAGTTATGTTTTATAACCGACACAGCAGGGTCCCCAGCTTGTACCTAAGACTTCTCACCACTGAAATCCTGGCTTGCCCTTCTGTCAGGCAGATAGGCGCTCACTCCAAGGAAATTATTTTGCATGAGGATTTGTGAAATCTCCTGAAATGGGCCCCATCCCAAGAAAACAATGTAACTAAAGCCTTGGGAATCCAAGAAAATAGAGAAGCATCGACTAATTAAACCAAATAATTAATTTGGTTTAATTAGTCTTCTGAAACGGCCACCATTGACTTATGTTGGGATACTCTAGAGAAAAGAGGAGGACAGGTATAAGTTAAAAATATATAGACAGGGCGCCTGGGTGGCTCAGTGGGTTAAAGCCTCTGCCTTCAGCTCAGGTCATGATCTCAAGGTCCTGGGATCGAGCCCCGCATTGGGCTCTCTGCTCAGTGAGGAGCCTGCTTCCCTTTCTCTCTCTGCCTGCCTCTCTGCCTACTTGTGATCTCTGTCTGTCAAATAAATAAAATCTTTAAAAATAAATAAATAAAAATATATAGACAGATGTAGGTGTAGATATGAGAAGAAATGATGTGTCTGACTTACATAAAGTTACAAAACTTCATTAAGGGGCCTAGAGTAGGCTCTGTTGAATAAATGGAGAAACGTACATAGTCCTAAATGGGTAGACTTGAAACTATAAAATGTTACTTCTCTCCAAACTAATCTATAAATTTATAACAACTCCAAAATCCCCAAAGGAATTTTTATTGAACCTGACAAAATGATTCCAAAGTTCATCTGGTGGAGTAAGTCTACAGGAGCCAATAAAAAACTGTAAAAGAAGGGAAATTGCCTCAATTAAGAGTAGAGAGTTGGCATTGTGATAAGTACTGAAAATCTATTAATTTTTTTTAAAAAGAAGAGTCCAGAAACAGACCCAAGTATAAGGAGGTAAGATGGAACCACAAGTCAGAGTAACAGATGTTTATAAAAACAAAACAAAAACCAGGATGTCCGGGTGGCTCAGCTGGCTAAGCATTCGACTCCTGGTTTTGGCTCAGGTCATGATCTCAGAGTCATGAGATGGAGCCCAAGGTCATCGGGCTCCATGTCTAGTGTGGAGTCTGCTTGAGATTCTCCCTCTGCCCCTTCCCATTGAAATAAATTAATTTAAAAAAAGAAGAGGGCTTTTTCAGAAAATACACCAAAATGATTTCCAGATACACTGGAAATTTTTATTAAAAGCACTGAGACTCTAAAATAGTAGAAAAATTATAGATAAACAGGCAAGACTGTCCTAGACAGGTCAACAAAGTAAGCAATGAACTTTGGATCACACACACACACACACACACACACAAATTTAAATTAAAAAAAAAAGATATTTTTTAAGCCAACTTTTCTTAAAATTATGAGCAATAAAACCCTTATTTCTATATGAAAAAAAAGTAGAAACTATAAAGGAAAAGACCAGATTTCCATTAAACTTCCACTTTATTTACATTAAAACAAAAACACCCAAGGCATTTTCAATCTCTTCATCCTTTGGATAAAGGCGCAGGTATGTGAGTGTACACGCAAAAGCATACCGCAAGGACAAGCATAGGGGTTGGAAGGTCAAGCTGCCTCTGAGAACAGAGGATGTGGGACTCGGAGAAGACGCTAACCGCAACAAAGGGATAACAGCTGAAGGGCGTATAGCCCCTTCACCCTCATAAAAGATCTGAAGCCGATAAGACAAAACATTCTATCTGATGAACCCATGGGGTGCTGTAAGGGGTGTTAGTTTTATCTGACCTTGCATTTTTTTGGATATCTTTTTCAAAAATAATTTTATTTTTGAAGAAGGGGATAAAAGGCAATCCTTAGAGCACAGGGGAAGACTGCATCGTTTTCATATAGGTAACCGTGTAAGTGCACGGAGAAAGGAATGAGTCAACTTAAAACGTTCGTCATGGCGACTTCCAGGTTCGAGGACTCTGAGTGATTTTATCTTCTTTTGTTTTTATTTCTCTGCATTTTTCAAACAAAAATTCTTTTTAAAGCAAACACTGTCATACTTGAATTTAACATTTGTAAGCAAGCAAAGACAGACCACATCGATGCAGAGAAAAGTTCAAGTCAAAGAGAATTTAACAGGGAAGCTGTAAGTCAGAGAACAGGAATGTTTATGAAGGAAACCCTAATACTAATAAAACCACAGTGAACGGCTGAACTAGATATTACATGGGCTTCCTTAAGCCCTTGGGCCATGTTACCTCATCTAACCCCAAAATTTTTTTTTTTAATTAAGAGGGGTATCTATAGAAAGGGCTTTCAAAAGTGAAATGGAATAATGAACCAAGGAGGGATTTTTCCAATCATTTCCACCCCAGACTCACCGGTCAGTGGGTTTCATGGTTTCTTGCCAAGCTACCTATTTATAACCCCGGGCACGGTCCTGCTCAAGGCAACACTTCGGGAATAGTCCAACGAAAGGAAAAGGTAAATATCTGGGAACTGATCAAATCTGTCATCAGGAACATGAGCTAATTAAACCCGCACTATTTACTGTTCTAATTAGATCACCGTTCAGCTCCATTTTCTACACTAAATGTCACCAAGTGGAACTGCATCCTGTCTATAACATAATGTAAAATAAAGTTCTAATTCATAAAACACACACACACACACACACACACACACACACACACACAAATAGCACTTTAATACATTCATCTGGACTTCTGGGCTGGTAAGTCCAAATCATTTAGGTAAACGTTTAAAATATACACAGCTGAAATTGATTTTTCATTTTGTCATCCAATCTACCGATAGGTTGAATGTGAAAAGTTGAAAAACATCATCATATATATTTTTAAATGAAAGTTGAGAGTTCCTTGCAATATTGCTTTAATTTGTTTTTATTCCCACTATCCCATCTGTTCGGTTTATAGTTAGAGTCGGATTTCTTTCCATAACTTCTCCACTTTTACTTACCAAAAAAAAAAAAAAAAAAGAATCTTGATTTTAAAATAACTAAAATAGGCATGTTGTAAATGTAGACATTTGGTCTCTCTGGTTAGGTCAGTGAGATATTCGCCCCCCTCCCCAAAGAAAACAGAAAAAAACGCATCTCGAGAGGGGTCCTCGAGTTCTTCTCCTGCCCTTGGCTGGGAAGATGATGATGGGATTTTGCTGTCTTCAGCCGGTCTCCCCCAGCTCCTTCTCATGGATGCTTCTTCACCCAAAGAGCAACAGTAATATTCCTGATGTGCACCCAGTTCTGGCCTCTCCCTCTGATGCCAGCAGCACACAGCGAGCACAGACGGTCAGAGAAAAGCTTCTTGGTGGCAGAAGAAAGCACCCCTGGGACGTTTCTGCACGCGTATGTTTGTATATTCCTCCTGATGGTGGCACAGCAGCTCCTTCCTGGACCGGACCTCCTCCCAGGGCAGGGGACCGTCAGTCTCCATCAGCTTCTGCTTGAGAATACTGCCAGAGCTTTCCCTTCAACTGTCCCAGCTTTTCCACAAATATTTACTCTGCACACAATTAAGTGTGCGCGTGTTTCATCTTGAAATGTCCTGTCCAGAATACAACACGGACCACGCACTGACCAACCCTCCAGGTTTCTTCCCATAAAATCTGAGTTTCCTCTTTCCTTCATTCCTTCCTTCCTTCCGTCTGTCTCTCCCTCCCTCCTTCCTCCTCTCCCTCCCTCCTTCCTTTTCTCTCTCCTCCCTCCCTCCCTTCCTTTTCAGACACACCATTTCTTGGATCCCATCGCAGAGGCCATATCGCAAAATGCTCAAAAGCTATGTGGATACCCTGGATACATTTCTTAACCTTTCTAAAACTCACCTATAAAATGGAAATTACAACCTTCGCTGCAGGGGGATTTAACTAGAACAACACACATGTAACAAATCACACCTCATCTCATAAATGTAATAAGCGAATGCCTCAATAAGGTCCATTTTGCGTCTTTTTCAAAGCAGGGACAGTAGAACCTGCTCACTCCCATCTTCGCTTCCGCAGGACTTAACATGAATCATTACCAGATGTCCTCTTGTTGGTGCTGGCCCAGAGCGCTGGCTTATCAAGATGCATTTGAACCTGACCTGTCACCCACCTATGAGCCACTCTGCTCAGCTTTGCAACTTCCCTGTTCTAACATGCTGGACATAGCTCTCTAATCTTACAGAATTCCATTAATGCATATTTCTGCCTTTTTTTTTTTTAAGTAGTAAGCAGACTGTAATGCCAAATCAGCAGCCAACTAATCAGACTTAGTTTCGCGTTACAATAAAAATAAGGAATAATACCCATCACCATCGTCCAGTGTTAGGGGCAGAAGATGTTGAGGGGAGGGAAGAAAACAGCCATCCAGCGGCCCAGCTCAGGCAGGTGGGGCTACGATCTTGAGCTGTGGGGTGGCGGGCAGCCTCCCAAGACAGGGGTATTAGGCAGCCCCACTTCGGCCGGCCCCAGCCCTGAACTCCAGGGACCATGAAAGTTGGCTGATGGGTGTCAGCTTGATGGCTGGCCTGAAGGTAACTCTGAAGAGTCAACTTCAAGGCTTGTCAGCTGGATACCACCGTTCCCGGTTCCCTCCTCACAGGCATCTCCATAAGCTGTCTTAACTAATTATTTGAATGACATGTTATCAGTACGTTATACGTTACACATCAGGAATCCAGCAAACCCAGCCGCCGACCTATCGTCACAGGCAGTGGGCAATTTGCATCTTGGAAGGAAGGCACCTGCTGCTGGGTGTCGCCTGACCACAACCTTCTCCAGATATCTCATTGGGGACTTCTCCTTTTTCCCCTCTCTGTGTTGCAAGCAGAGCTACGCTTCTGTTTTTCAGAAGCGTCTGGCTGTATCCAGGTTATTACACGAGGGGTACCCATCCTTTGACTGATGCTCACGACCCAGACACACTTGTGAATTTCCCATACAGGAACAAAGACCAAGGGCTTCTGAAGTTCAAGAATCAGTGCTCCTGGAGGAGTGGCCTGGACAAGCCACTGGATAGCCAGCAGCAGGTGACAGGTGCTGGAAGAGTGTGATGACAAAGAAGCAGCCTTCCGGCCTTGACCATAACAGACACAGGGCCCCAGAGCAAGAAGAAGCTGACACAGAGGCACCTGTTACCTGGTAAGAAAGCCTCCTCAGGGATGTGTGTTTTCCAAGGATGTGCCAATTCTGCAGAAGGTGCCAGCGGACCCTCACCATCCCTATGAGCCCCTCTCCCTCAATGTAATCGCCGGTGGGGTCTCGGGCTTGGTTCATCTCTATTTTGTAACCATGTTAGAATTAGATGCTTTCCTAGTCTCTTCCCTTTGCTTATCTATGGTTCCCACTTTTATACAATGAACATGTACCATTCATGCAATAAAACACCCAATAAAAGTTCTTTTTTTTTAAGGGGGAAAAAAAAAAACCACTAGAAGAAAACCCATGGAAACACATTCAGAGAAGCAAAATGCACATCATGCTCTTTGGTTAAAGCTATGAGGCTTAAAGATCTCTTAGGAAATCATATTTTCCTAAGTGAAGCTCTAGCTGGGGAATATTTTTGGATGAAAAATTCAAAAGAGATATTGTTTACTCATTATATAACAGGACTGGAAAAAGCCAAGAATATTGTAGGAGTAACTAACTGTGTTCACGATCTCATAAAGACCCAAGGACTCCTTTCCTTTCATGGATCCCCATGCATAAATCAAATCATAAAATATTTTCCTGACAAGTTC
The DNA here is from genome assembly GCA_004024605.1 of Pteronura brasiliensis. Taxonomy (NCBI): domain Eukaryota; kingdom Metazoa; phylum Chordata; class Mammalia; order Carnivora; family Mustelidae; genus Pteronura; species Pteronura brasiliensis. Next base: position 12,633 of record PJEN01024919.1, read on the forward strand.
TTAAATCTGTGACTTATAATAAAGAGTACAGTTCTACCAGTCTTACAAAAATGTTAGTAATTAAACACAGATTTCACATATAAGGTCACTTATTGGAAATACTATATTAACAACTCCATATTAAAATCAACCCAAAATAAAATAAGTTCCACTGGGATATTACTTCCCAGACATCAAATAAATGTTCATTCCAATGTTACCACAGAGGTTATTTAAGGAGATCACAAACGACCCAGATTTTGTTAACAGTAAATACATTCTTTCAGGTTAATACGACCTTACAATCTTTAACAACAAAAAAATTTTAAATGTATGCACTGGATAAATGACATAAAAATGTCACTCAAACTGTCACACATACTCGACAAGTCAATTCAACCAGAATATATTAAACACAGAACTAAAGATGTGCGTGAGGCACTAGTGAGAGACGCTCCTTACCCCTGGATCTTTCCTCTCCCTTTCCAGTTCATTTGATCCTCTACTGAAAAGTGTATACAGTTGTCCCTTATCATGGGGATACATCCCAAGACCCCCCGTGGATGCCTCATACCACAGATAGTACCGAAACCTATATATACGCATGATTTTTCCTATACATACATACCTATGATAAAGTTTAATTTATAAACTCGGCACAGGGCGCCTGGGTAGCTCAGTTGGTTAAGCAACTGCCTTCGGCTCAGGTCGTGATCCTGGAGTCCCGGGATCGAGTCCCGCATCAGGCTCCCTGCTCACCAGGGGTTCTGCTTCTCCCTCTGACCTTCCCCCTCTCATGTTCACTCACTGGCTCTCATTCTCTCTCTCTATCTCAAATAAATAAATAAAATCTTTAAAAAAAATAAAACAAACAAAATAAAACAGGCACAAGAAGAGATGAACCATGGGTGCCTGGGTGGCTCAGTTGGTTAAGGATCCAACTCTTTTTTTTTTTTTTTTAAGATTTTATTTATTTATCTGACAGAGACAGAGATCACAAGTAGGCAGAGAGGGAGGCAGAGAGAGAGGGGGAAGCAGGCTCTCCACTGAGCAGAGAGCCCGATGCGGGGCTCGATCCCAGGACCCTGGGAACATGACCTGAGCCAAAGGCAGAGGCTTAACCCACTGAGCCACCCAGGCACCCCAAGGATCCAACTTTTGATTTCAGCTCAGGTCCTGATCTCACGGTTGTGAGATCGAGTCCCACGTCGGGCTCCCTGCTCAGCAGGAAGTCTGCTTGCGATTTTCTCGCTCCCTCTCCCTCTGCCCCTTTCCCTGCTTGGGTGCTTCCTCTTTCTCTCTAAAATAAATAAATAAAATCTTTTAGAAAAGAGAGATGAACAATAACTCGTAATAAAATAGAACGATTGTAACCATATACGTAATAAAAGTTAAACGAATGCAGTTTCCCTCAAAGTATCTTGTTGCTCTCACTCCTGCTTCCTCTTGTGAGGATGTGTGATGACACAATGGCTGCACGAGGGGATGAAGCGAGGGGGAGGACATGGGCATGTGACGCAGCATTAGGTTGCGAGTGACCTCCTGACACTGGGGCAGAAGGAAGACCGTCTCCCTCAGGGCCGTGGTTGACCTCCAGTAGCCGACACCATGATAAGGAGGACGCCTGGCTAGCCATAGCTTATGACCCTGATAACCAATGGCCTCCAGGGTTTGGCTGACCCTCTCCAACAATGTGGTCCCTGTTATTTCACCACCTTCGTAAAACCCCTCACTGATCCCTCAGGACACACGTCTACACCTCCCGGCTCTCTGTGACTTGCTCCGTCTCATTCTCCAGCTCAGGCTCACACCACATTCCACACCCAAGCACATCACGGTTCAGACAGTTCCCCAGACACAAACACATCGGCCAAGTCCTGCTTCCCATGGCAACCCCAGAGCGAGTGAAGACCCTCTTCCTGGGAAGCTCTCTCTGCCGGAGACCAGAAGGGGAGAGCCAGCCAGGCCCGGCTTCCCTGAGCCCCGGGTAGGTACAGTCCCGGAGAACCCCGAGGAAGCTTCTTCTTTGCCGGATGCTTCCGGCCGGCCACAACACCGGGGAGGCCGCCCCAGTGCTGTGACTCCTCACCTCAACCGTGCCTCCCCGAGTTAGCCAGATGGACCCACCGTCCCCACCCTCTGCGCAAACTCCTAATTTGGAGGTTGGTTGGACCTCTTGTTCTAGTCAAAGAAAATTCTCCCGCAAATGTTACCAAGGCTTCCCAAATCACGGTGACTAAGGTTTTCTCCAGGTTCAGATGAAGGAACACCAACGAACCATTTCCAGTCTTCCGAGAGGGAGGCTGACCCTCTGTATACATCGATCCGGTCCACTGGGTTAGGGAGGAGACCTAGGGCCCAGTGCAACACAGAGGGCAGCTTCAGACGGGGACCATTTGAGGAGAATTCTAGAAACCCACATTTGCTGAGGTGTGGACAGGGCACAGGGAAAGCCCAGGGCTGGCACGGCCCTTCGGGCTGGCACCAGGCAGGCTCTGTGCATGCAACGACTCACATTATCTGCCTGGGTCTCCCGTGCAAGATGGGGCGAGGGAGGCCAGATGCTGTGTGTAAAGGTTTCCTGAGAGGCACTAAGGCCATGACTAAGAATTACAGCTCATATCAAGCCTACAGTGAGAGCCAAGGAAGCAAATACACTTCCCTCCTCCCTATCTCCAGTGCCCCACAGGGCTAGTGGGAGCCACAGGACACGGGAGGGCACTGATGCAGTCTGCGCAGGTCCGCCTCCTGGGTGGGGGCAGCACAGGGTGGCAGGGCGCAGAGAGAAGATCTGGAGGCCGGGAGAAGCTTTCCAGCACGGTAACTTACTGACTCACTGGAATATTTATTTTTAAGCAGAGGAGAGACTTGGTCAAATTGTTACTTTGGGAAAATTACCCTCGCTGGGATGTGAGGAAGGAATGCAGGGACAGAGCCCACAGGGCACGCAAGAGACAAGAACCCAGGGTTGGGGGCACCTGGGTGGCTCAGTGGGTTAAGCCTCTACTTTCGGCTCAGGTCATGATCTCAGAGTCCTGGGATCCAGCCCCACATCGGGCTCTCGATTCCCCCTCTCTCTGTCTGCCCCTCTGCTTCCTTGCGATCTCTCTGTCAAATAAATAAAACCTTAAGAAAAAAAAAAAAAAAAAGAAGAACCCAGGGCCGGAGACCACCAGGGTCTGCAAGAGGAGGTCACGGACGTGACGGTTTGTGTTGCTGTTTGTTTACTTCTATACCAAGATACAGCTGATACAGAACATACTCGTTTCAGGCGTGCGACGTGATGACTCAACAGTTGTCTATGCCACAGTGATCAGCACGACGAGCCTAGTTCGTACCTGTCACCATACATTGTTACGAAACTGTTTTTGTCTTAGGATGAGAACTTTTCAGATGGACTTTCTTAGACATGCAGTTTCCAGGAGCTAGATTCAACAGGACCGGTCAGCTGCCCAGATCACAAGGAGGAAGGGGGTGCTGGGTGACTCTGGGGCTTCCGTGCTAAGTGGCCTGTGGTGCACATGTGAATCTCACTCAGGCCTCAACCACCTGCAAAGCCCACGCTTGAGGCGGGACTCCTAGTGCCCTGGGTCACGGATGTAAGCAGCACCTGGACACCTGCTAAGATAAAGGGAGAGACCCCACGAACCCAGGAGGAGCCCGGCCTGCGAGTCTGATTTTTTTAACTATAATTGCATATCTTACCCCCAAAAAGTACTTCTTGGCTAACGTTTAAAAATGTGGAAATTGTACATAACAATATACATTTCTGACTTTTCAAGAAGAGAGGAAATCAATACAGGACCCACATCCCAGCATGGTGATAATGCAAACGAAGCACGGCCACATGAGTTCTCTCAAGTATAATTAACATTCAGTGTGACACTAGTTTAAGGGGTAGAATTTAGTGATTCGGCACTTCCATACAACACCCAGTTCTCATCACAACAAGTGCCTCCTTAGTCCCCACCTGTTTCCCCATCTACCTTCCCATCTCCCCCTCTAGTAACGTAACCAGCAGTTGGTTCCCTGTAGTTAAGAGTCTATTCCTTGGTCTCTCTCTCTCTCTTTTTCCTCTTTGCTCATCTGTTTTGTTTGTTAAATTACACATATGAGTGAGATCAGATGGCATTTGTCTTTCTTGGACTGAGTTATTTTTCTCAGCATAATACTCTCTAGCTCCACTCATGTGATTGCAAATGGCAAGATTTCATTCTTTTTAATAGCTAAGTGATATTCCATTGTCATATATATGCCACGTCCTCTCTATCCATTCATCTATATTTACTGCAGCATGTTTACAACAGCCAAGATACAGCTGAAAAATCTTTTTTTTAAGATATTTTATATACTTATTTGACAGAGACACAGCAACAGAGGGAGCACAAGCAGGGGGAGTGGGAGAGGGAGAAGCAGGCTTCTGCAGAGCAGGAAGCCCGATGCGGGGATTGATCCCAGGACCCTGGGATCATGACCTGAGCCAAAGGCAGATGCTTAACAACTGAGCCACCCAGGCCCCCTAGCTGCACGATTTTTAAGG
>PJEN01024920.1:0-17130 GCA_004024605.1 Pteronura brasiliensis
GCATAACAAATACCATGGAGGACATGGGGAGATGGAGAGGAGAAGGGAGTTGAGGGAAATTGGAAGGGGAGGTGAACCATGAGAAACAATGGACTCTTAAAAACAACCTGAGGGTTTTGAAGGGGCAGGGGTGGGAGGTGGGGGGAACCAGGTGGTGGGTATTAGGGAGGGCACGTATTGCATGGAGCACTGGGTGTGGTGCAAAAAAAATGAATACTGTTACACTGAAAAGAAATTTTTAAAAAAAGTAAAAGCAAACAAACAAAAAAAAGAGAAAAAAAAAAGGAAATACCAATGGCAGGGACATTAAAATGTAGAATACCTAAGTTAAATGAAATTATTAGTGGTGACTGATTCAGAGAGGTATAAGTTCCAATGTGACTTTGGAGAATATAGTAGTATTTGATGATAACAATTGTGAATTGCACATTTAGGTGACAAAAACACGTTAAAGGGACATATGTTATTATTTGTTTAAAATCTTATCCATAGGGAGTGTTTCATTTGATTAGAGTTACATGATTTCCATTAAAAAATTTTTATTTCTGACAGTAATTGAGTCAGAACTTATATATTCACCTTATTACCTCTGCAATTAATGTCTTCTGGATATTTTATAAATTACCTAGACAATAAATCCACAGTTTTGTCCCCCTCCCATTCCACTCCCCAATTGTTTTTCCAAAAACCTGAGACTCAAAAAAATAAAAATAAAAACAATTGCAAAGACAAACTAACCAGGATTCTCCTGAGTCCTATATGTCTTTTTCTGATGATTTTATGTTTTAAATTCTGGCTTCTTTTCACTCATCTCTAAGGAAATGACTGACAAAACTTCACACTTTTCAAAGAGCTCTTTGAAGTTTCAATATTCATAAACCTTAACCTTTATGACTAATGTCTTGTCACCTATGTAATTGTGCACTAAACTTCATAAATATTAGACTAGTCCTTTGAAGTTCAGTCTCTCTAGGTTTATCATAAGTGATCAACACCAGAAAAGAGAAATGAGTAACTAAAATCTGACCTTTCATACTCCATGGATAATGATTTATATGATAGCTCATATAATTTCACAAGAAAATTGCTAATACACTTAGCAACTTATTTCCACTTCCAAGGCAACAAGCTTCACCTAAAACATGAAGCAACAAATGGAAGGTTTATCTTTATTTTTATTCATGAATGCAAGAGAATTACCTTAAGTTCAAATAGAGCAAAGGAACAATTTAGTTATGGTACAGAGTTGACAAAGGGTGCAATTAATGTACAACCGTTTCATTTGAAGTCTCTGTTGATGTATTTTGACCACATCTGACAATGTACCTTAAACAAATCATGGTTTTATGGAATAGGAAATGATAATACAGAAAAGTAATTAATTAGCTAGGAATTAAAGGAGAGAAAACAAACCATTCAAAATTTTATTTTCAGTCTTATTATGGAACTGAGTTTTGACTCTCTGCACTTACTAATGTTAAACTTTATTAGTCATTTGAATATAAGCCATTAAGCATTTCCTACTTGATTTAAATATTTGGTATGCATTAATTAAATTTATTAACATGACACTTTCTTCCTTTTCCTTTCCACTACTGTACTCTAACCTGTAATTTTAATTCTCATGGATAATTACAATAACCTCCTGATGGGTCGCCATGCCTTAGTCACTCACAGGTCCAATCCTTGTTTCCTGGCTTACAGCTAACCAAACCCTTAGAATTTTCTGACTGATAAGAACAATGGGGGTATCTTTCATTATCATATTCAATCCCTTGTCCTCAGTTCCTGAGATCTCCTCAGAGTCATAAAGGTGAAATGGGTGTCTTATTATTCATAATAGGCCCCTTTCCACTATAATTGGGTTTATGTTACAGAAGGTGACTTTTGGAAAGCATCTAAGGATAAGGGCTGGTTGTCATGAAATGCAACCATAAATAGAGGTTTGGAACTTCAGTCCCACCTCTGATTTCTGGGGAGGGAAGAGGAGCTGGAGGATGAATCGGTTACCAATGGCCAATAATTTAATCAATCATGCTTATGTAACTAAGCTTCCAGAAAAACACAGAAGGAGGGATTTCAGAGACCTTCCAGGTTCATGAATACATGGAGGTTTGGGGACAGTGGTGGGCTCAGAGAAGGTGTGGATCTCCCTGTACTTTGCCCAAACCTTGCACTATGCATCTCTTCCACCTGGCTCTTCCTGAGTTACATCCTTTTATAATAAACTGGTAATCTAGTAAGTAAAATATTTCTCTGAGCTCTGTGTGCTGCTCTAGCAAGTTAATTGAACCCAAAGACTGGTTTGTTAGAACTTCCCACCTAAAGCCCATTAGTTAAAAGAACAGGTGATAACCTGGGTTTGTGATTGGTATGTGAAAGGGGGCAGGGCAATATTATGGGACTAAACACTTAACCTGTGGAATATAAAGCTAACCCATCCTCCTGACATTGTATTTGGGTGCAGAACCCGTACCCCATCACTCAGTTAAATATTCCCTTCACAACTTCCCCCATGGTACCTTGTAGATATTAAAAACTAAGCACAGCATACCTCATAATAAAGTTATCTGTATCTATGTCTGTCTCCAGATGCTAGCACAGATTCTACTCAAATGATGAACTGAATTAATTAATGTGGGCTCTCCCATCCCTGTCACAGTCTATATAAACTGTTCACATTGTATTATTTCTTCCTGTTGCTTCTTAATTGCTTCAATGTATTTGACATATGTCATTTTCCCCCAGCTAGATTTTAAGCCTGCTTCTTTAAGATGTCTCATTCCTTGTCTTTTCTCTGTCAGCACTACATGCTACTCCCTTTAACTCCCCACTACTACCACTTTACACCTATCATATTGCTGATCTTACAGAAAGTATACTCTGTATAAATAGTGGGTGAAGACTAACAAGTGAATAAAAAGAGACTTCTAATAGTTTTAGTCAAAGAAGTTAAAAAAATAACATGAAAGCAGTCCAACTAGTTTTTCCTTTCCTTGTTTCAAGTGGAACAATGAACAGTTGAGGAGGAGGGGGTATGATGGTAGCCCTGGACTGCTAGACAGACACAGGAACAGGGAATTAGAAACACTGAGGTCATAATTTCTGGCAGACATGAATAGAAATTTAGAAGAAAAGATAGGGTCAAATAGACAAAAAGGGTCAGAATATTACTTGCCTTCCCTTCCTTCTGTGCTTCCCACAACACAGAGAGATGATCAGCTTTGGCATGAATAAGTGTAGTTTGATTTTCCCTCAGCATTATTCTTTCAAGTTACTAGGGAAGGCTTAAAATGGCTGTTTGACAAGAGTAACCATTTGTTAGTCAAATAACAAAAATCTATTATTTTTATGAACTTTATGCATACCATTAGAAGGCAAGATGACTATCAAAATATTAGTTGACTAGTAAATATTTACTGGTTAATTAAGAGGTTGCAGCAGCCATGCTCATTTTTTTAATCATTTTTTTAATTTATTTTCAGCATAATAGTATTCATTGTTTTTGTACCACACCGAGTGCTCCATGCAGTCCGTGCCCTCTCTAATACCCACCACCTGGTTCCCCCAACCTCCCACTCCCCCACCTCTTCAAACCCTTCAGATTGTTTTTCAGAGTCCATAGTCTCTCATTGTTCACCTCCCATTCCAATTTCCCCCAAAACATGAAATTTAGTCTGGACAGGCATCAATACTTAAGACATCTTTTTTTCTCCCCGAAAATGGCTTTTAACATAGTCTAGATGAGTTATACCAAACAAACTTCCCCTGTGCTTTTTCATAATAAACATTTCCCAGAGTCAGAACTCTGGCCTCAGCCTTACCTTATTAAAGCACAAAACTGTTTGAGTTTTTCTTATAAATGTAATGGAGAGGAAGAGATAAAGAAAGAGAGGGAGAAACATAAGACAAAGTTTCTCAGTGAATAAATTACACATTGAGGTTCTTGAGGAAAACCAGCAGGTTTGATTGATTGTTTTTGTGTTTGGTGAGTTGTGTGCTTGTTTTAGAAAGACCTCTCCAGCCATAAACAAAAAACAAACAAACAAAATAACAACAATAGGGATTAGAGAAGTGACTCAGCCTCTGAAGACTATTTAGAACAACAACCATAAACTGAACAAGCCTTAATTAGGTGAGAAAAAAAATAAAAATAAACAATGTCAACAGGGGCACCTGGGTAGTATAGTTGGTGAAGCCTCCAACTCTTGGTTTCATCTCAGGTCATGATCTCAGTGTTGTCAGATCAAGCTGACAACAGTATCAGGCTCTGCGCTCAGCAGGGAGTCTGCTTGAGATTCTCTCTACCCCTCCCTCTGTACATCCCCTACTCTCTCTCACTCTAAAATAAATAAATCTTTTAAAAAGCTATTAAAAACAAATAAAACAATACAAAATAACATTGGCATTGTCAAGATGCCTAAGGATGTGCTATAGTCTAAAAGGGGGCTTTTCTGAATTCAGACCATAAATCAGAGGAAGGAAAATAATGGTGAATAATGAACAATGAAGTATGTCAGTTCTATGGTGACTAAAGAAAGTAATTTTACTCTGGGAATCAAGAACAATCTCTTGGGACACCTGGGTGGCTCAGTTGGTTAAGCAGCTGCCTTCGGCTCAGGTCATGATCCCAGCATCCTGAGATCGAGTCCCGCATCAGGCTCCTTGCTCAGCAGGGAGCCTGCTTCTCCCTCTGCCTCTGCCTGCCTCTCTGTCTGCCTGTGCTCGCTCTCTCTCCCTCTGTCTCTGACAAATAAATAAATAAAATCTTAAAAAAAAAAAAGAACAATCTCTTGACCACTTAGTATAATTATGTCATCATCCAGAAACGAAAGGAATATTCTTTAAATATTTATTTATTTATTTATTTATTTATTTTAGAGATAGGAGGGAGGGCAGAGAGAGAGAGAGATTCTGCAAGCAGACTCTCTGCTCGACATGGAGCCCAACACAGGGCTGAATCTCATGACGCTGAGGTCATGACCTGAACCAAAATGAAGATTGAGTGTTCAACACACTGAGCCACCCAAGTGCCCAAAGAATGTTTTTGATTGGATCAGGATTTTACTATACCAGAAAGGTTTTCATAAGAAAAACTGTTTGTAATACAGTAAATAACAGCAGCATTCAAAAAGTGTTTAAGTTTTTAAAAATAAAATTCCCCTTGCCAATGCAATCACTTCTAGCTATGATGTATTCCTTTTTTCCAAAATTGGATACATTGAGATTTATTTTTTTTAACATTCTAAAATATTTTGCTTCAACTCCAGGTTGAAGTATTAGATTCCTATAATCTATAACCAGCAGCTCAATACTTAATGCAATACCCATCTTTTGAGTTATCTTTGACTGTCACACTGCAAATACTGCCTTATTTACCTATAATATCTTTCTCTGCATAGTAGAAAAGCTACTTTTTGTACATAACATACAAAATCCTTTAATATGGAAATACATTAAAATTGTGGCTGATCAGAAAGATATTAAGTCCAAACTGATATCAAGGCTATTTGGAGAGAGAAGACAAACATAAATACCTCCATACAGAGAAATTTTACGGAAGAATAGATTACACTGGTATGTTACAAAGTAAATAATATTAATAGAATATTGAAACCCATCAAACTCAAAAGCTTGTTAGAGATAATCCAAGCAGAAAATCAATAAAGAAACAAAAGCATTGAATGACACATTGGACCAGGTGGACCTCATAGATATATACAAAACATTCCACCCTAAAACAACAGAATACTCATTCTTCTTGAGAGCACATGGAAGCTTCTCCAGAATCTACCACAAACTGAGTCACAAATCAGGGCTCAAATGATACCAAAGGACTGAGATTATTCCCTGCATATTCTCAGATCACAATGCTTTGAAACTGGAGCTCAACCACAAGGAAAAGTCTGGAAGGAACTCAAATACGTGGAAGCTAAAGACTACCTTGCTTAAGAATGCTTGGATCAACCAGGATATCAAAGAAGAACTCAAACAATTCATGGAAACCAATGAGAGTGAGGACACTTCAGGCCAAATCCTATGGGATACAGCAAAGTCTGTCCTAAGGGGGTAATACATAGCCATCCAAGCCTCCCTCAAAAAAATTGAAAATCCAGAATACACCAGCAATCTCTACACCTAAAAGAACTGGAGAATCAACAACTAATTAAACCAACTCCACAAACAAGAAGGGAAATAATCAAGATTAGAGCAGAGATCAATGAGATGGAAAGTAAAGATACAGTAGAATGCATCAATGAAACTAGAAGCTGGTTTTTTGAAAGAATCAATAAGATCAATAAACCATTGGCCACAGTAATCCAAAAGAAAAGAGAGAAAGCTCAAATTAATAAAATTATGAAACAAAAGGGAGAGATCATAACTAAAACCAAGGAAGTAGTAACAATAATCAGAAGTTATTATCAACAGTTATATGCCAATAAGCTAAGCAACCTAGATTAAATGGATGCATTTGTGGAAAACTATAAACTCCCCAAATTGAACCAGGAAGAAATTGACAACCTGAATAGACCGATATCTAGTAACGAGATTGTGGCAGTGATCAAAAACCTCCCAAAAAACAAGAGCCCAGGACCTGACGGATTCCCTGAGGAATTCTACCAAACTTTCAAAGAAGAAATAACACCTATTCTCCTGAAGCTCTTTCAAAAAATTGAAGCAGAATGAAAACTTCCAGACTATTTTTATGAAGCCAGAATTACCCTGATCCCCAAACCAGGCAAAGACCCCACCAAAAAGGAGAATTTCAGACCAATATCCCTGATGAATATGGATGCTAAGATTCTCAACAAGATCCTAGCAAATAGGATCCAGCAGCACATTAAAAAGATTATCCACCATGACCAGGTGGGATTCAACCCTGGGTTGCAAAGATGGTTCAACATTCACAAATCAATCAATGTGCTAGAACAAATCAATAAGAGAAGAGAGAAGAACCACATGGTCCTCTCAATTGATGCAGAAAAAGCATTTGACAAAATCCAGCATCCATTCCTGATTAAAACGCTTCAAAGTATAGGGATAGAGGAAACATTCTTCAACTTCATAAAATCTATCTATGAAAAAATCATAGCAAATATCATCCTCAATGGGAAAAAGCTCACAGCCTTCCTGTTGAGATCAGTAACATGATAAGGATGCCCACTCTCACCACTCTTGTTCAACATAGTATTTAAAGTCCTAGCAACAGCAATCAGAAAACAAAGAGAAATAAAAGCTTTCCAAATTGGCAATGAAGAAGTCAAACTCTCTCTCTTCACAGATGACATGATACTTTATACGGAAAACCCAAAACACTCCACCCCCAAACTACTAGAACTCATACAGCAATTCAGTATTGTGGTAGGATACAAAATCAATGTACAGAAATCAGTGGCTTTCTTATACACTAACAATGAAAACACAGAAAGGGAAATTAGAGAATCAATTCCATTTACTATAGCAGCAAGAACCATAAGATACCTGGGAATAAACCTAAACAAAGAGGTAAAGGATCTGTACTCAAGGAACTATAGAACACTCATGAAAAAAATCGAAGAAGATTAAAAAAGATGGAAGACCATTCCATGCTCTTGGATTGGAAGAATAAACATTGTTAAAATGTCTATACTGCCTAGAGCAATCTATATTTTCAATGCCATTCCGATTAAAACTCCACCGGTATTTTTCAAAGAGCTGGAGCAAATAATCCTAAAATTTGTATGGAATCAGAAGAGACCCCAAATCCCTAAGGAAATGCTGAAAAAGAAAAACAAACCTGGCAGCATCACGTTGCCTGATTTCAAGCTTTACTACAAAGCTGTGATCACCAAGACAGCATGGTACTGGCATAAAAACAGATACAGACCAGTGGAACAGAGTAGAGAATCCAGATATGAACCCTCAACTCTATGGTCAAATAATCTTTGACAAAGCAGGAAAAAATATACAGTGGAAAAAAGACAGTCTCTTCAATAAATAGTGCTGGGAAAATTGGACAGCTATGTGTAGAAGAATAAAACTCAAGCATTCTCTTACATCGTACACAAAGGTAAACTTGAAATGGATAAAAGACCTCAATGTGAGACAGGAATCCATCAGAATCCTAGAGGAGAACACAGGCAGTAACCTCTTCGATATCAGCCACAGCAACTTCTTTCAAGATATGTCTCCAAAGGCAAAGGAAACAAAAGCAAAAATGAACTTTTGGGACTTCATCAAGATCAAAAGCTTCTGCACAGCAAAGGAAAGAGTCAAGAAAACAAAGAGACAACCCACAGAACGGGAGATGATATTTGCAAATGACAGTACAGACAAAAGGCTGATATCCAGGATCTATAAAGAACTTCTCAAACTCAACACACACAAAACAGATAATCATGTCAAAAAATGGGCAGAAGACATGAACAGACACTTCTCCAATGAAGACATACAAATGGCTATCAGACACATGAAAAAATGTTCATCATCACTAGCCATCAGGGAGATTCAAATTAAAACCACATTGAGAAATCACCTTACACCAGTTAGAATGGCCCAAATTAGCAAGACAGGAAACAACGTGTGTTAGAGAGAATGTGGAGAATGGGGAACCCTCTTACACTGTTGGTGGGAATGTAAGTTAGTGCAGCCACTTTGGAGAACAGTGTGGAGATTCCTTAAGAAATTAAAAATAGAGCTTCCCTATGACCCTGCCATTGCACTACTGAGTATTTACCCCAAAGATACAGATGTAGTGAAAAGAAGGGCCATCTGCACCCCAATGTTTATAGCAGCAATGGCCACGGTCGCCAAACTGTGGAAAGAACCAAGATGCCCTTCAACGGATGAATGGATAAGGAAGATGTGGTGCATATACACTATGGAGTATTATTCCTCCATCAGAAAGGATGAATACCCAACTTTTGTAGCAACATGGACAGGACTGGAGCAGATTTTGCTGAGTGAAATAAGTCAAGCATAGAGAGTCAATTATCATATGGTTTCACTTATTTGTGGAGCATAACAAATACCATGGAGGACATAGGGAGATGGAGAGGAGAAGAGAGTTGAGGGAAATTGGAGTGGCAGATGAACCATGAGAGACTATGGACACTGAAAAACAACCTGAGGGTTTTGAAGGGGCAGGGGGTGGGAGGTTGGAGGAGCCAGGTGGTGGGTATTATGGAGGGCATGTATTGCATGGAGCACTGGGTGTGGTGCATAAACAATGAATTCTATTACACTGAAAAGAAATTGAATTAAATTTAAAAAAAGAAAAAAAGTTTAAAAAAAGCTTGTTAGAACTGTGTGAAATAATGTATTTAAAGATATGAAGTTTTATATATCTAATCCATTTTGTTCTCCAAATTTCTAAATTCTAACAAGGAAAGGAACTTGCTGTCACACCAAGAAAGTGGAAGCTAAGGACATATAGTTTAGAGTAGTAGCATACAAAGCACTGGAAGTGAACCATGTATATCCAAATCACCCAGAGTATTAAGTACAAACACTAATCCCAGGTTCCACTACCCAGATATTCCAAAATGTTCTTATTTTCTGGGATTGAGAAAATTTGGAATGTCTCCTTATACTAAACCTTCAGATTATTTCATCATCGTGAACATCTGAGAACTACTGATTTAGGTGTTTATTCTGGGTTTTCCTTTGATGCTCAAACAAGTCTTTCCAACCTTTCTGTGCGAAGGTTTACTAATATGCTAAATTGATGTGTTCTCCTGTTCTTAAATGATATCAGTAAACAAGGTCTTTATGGGATCTTAAAGATATCCCTATTTTCTGGAAAGGAACTTTTTATAGTTTCCAAACCCTGATATCCATTGCCCACATTTATTTATGTAAAAGTCAAGTCAAGGCCTTTTGGGAACTTCAGTTAAAAAGGTTTTCTGAGACATAAAGCAGTAAAGTATTGATACTATTTTAATCTATAATTTCCTAGAGGGTAGAGAATGTTTAACTGAATCATGAACATGTGGGAAAATTTTTTAAGAGACAAACAAACTTTTTGGTGATGACTACTAGCAAAAATAGAAAAGTATTAGTTAATATTTACTCAGTAGAATATGAGAAACATTCAGTGAATGTTTATTTAAACCACACACACACAAAAGCCAGTTAACAGTTTTTGCTGAGCATGTAGAAAAACTGCTATATCTTCTGATTTAGACATTGAAGTCAAAGAAATCTGCAGAAGATTCTCAGAGTAATGGTTTATAGGAATCTTCAAATTTTTCATATCTTCCTGGTTAACTTAATGAAATATCTTTTAAACCCCATATGGGCAATTTCTATTGATTATAATCTTGCCTACTGCTAAGAGTAGAACCAATACACTACATACTCCAGAGTGGGTAATCCCTGACAGCAGGTCACTTATGTTTCCCTCAGTTTCTTTTTAGCACAATTAATGATGATAATAATAATAATTATTAATGCTTTCCAACACATTGTATTAAGGTGGTTGGAAAATTAAATAGGGATCACAGAATGTCATTTCCTTGATAGTGTAAATAAAGGTTAGCATATTCTAAAAACGCAATTACATTTTGATGGTAATTTGTGATTTTTTTTCAGAAACTACATCCTAAATTCATTCTTGAATTGAAACAGCTTTAATGAACAGCTATAAGACAACTATAGATTTACTACAAAGTTATATCCTCTACTCTATAAGATTTTCTTGTTTCCCATAACTCATATCAAAATAATTCTTAAAGGATATATATGGGGCAGATGGCTTCTGCTTAGTAAAGGGAGAATGTAGTTCTTATACGTTTTACAAATATACCTTCTTACTAAACATATTTCCTTTTATTAAAGGAATATACCCCCAAAAAACCAGCTCCATCAATTATCATAGTTGTTTATGCATTATGGTACCCTTAGTAGGTTCAAAAGTGAAGACAGTAGCTTTCATTTCAAAAATAATGTGAGGCCAAACATGTTTTCTGAAGCTCCAAATATAGGTGGGTCCAAAGTTGAATTAAATTTTTCCTTAAGAATATAAATATAAAACCTAAACATTTTTAGTGGTCTCTATGAACTTTTTGTCTTTCTATATCTTTCCTTTTGTGTGTGCATGTGTGTTTTTGAGAGGGAGAAGGGAAAGGCAGCTGGAGAGGGAGAGTGAGAATCTTTTTTTTTTTTAATTTTTGTTTATTTGAGAGAAAGAGTGTGCGAACAAGGGGAGGGACAGAAAGATTGGGAAAGGGAGAAAGAATCTCAAGCATATTCCCCACTGAGCATGGAGCCAGATCTGGGGCTGGATTTCACAACCCTGAGATCATAACCAAGAGTCAGATGTTTAACCAACTGAGTCACCCAGGTGCCCCTATCTTTCCTTCATTTTTTAATGGTCTACTTGCATCACCATTTTTTTAAATGTCATTTGATAATGAAGCTATAGTTATTTTTTCACTCATCCTTATTTTCTTGGAGAAGTAAAATGGAAGGGCTGGACAACTTTACCATTATGATCCCTTCTTTAAGTCTATGATTATGGCATGGTTACTAAAGAATTCTAAATTGCTTACTTTGACTGGAAGGAAAATACAGATTGAGAGGAAGTACTTCCTGCTTGAATGCAAATATTTCTATTTTTAATGTAAATATTTCAAATACTCTGGCTTCATACTATAAAGTTATTTCTCCATAAAGCAAAATTTGTTATAAGGTATGTTTAATTGTTTGGAAACCATACAAGGATAGCTATTTCCTGAAACACTACAAGGCAGTTATCATTGTAGAAGGAGAATTAGCAAAACCAGTGAAAGCCTTTATATTATATCATTAGCTCCATCCTTCAAAAAAACAAGTATTTAAAACTATTATTATTTTAGCCAGCTCAGGTATTTTTGCTATAGCAAAATACCATAGGCTAGATGGCTTAAACAAAAATTTATTTCTCATAGTTCTGGAGGCTGTAAAGTCCAAGATCAATGTGATGGCAAAGTAGGTTTCATTCTGAGACGTCTTCTCTTGGTTTGCAGGTAACCACCATTTCTCTGTGTGCTCACATGACCTTTTCTTTGTGTGTCCCTAGAAAGAAAAAGCAAGCTCTCCAGTATTTCTCCTTAAAAGGGCACTAATTTCATCATGAGGGCCTCACTCTAATGACCTCATCTAATCCTAATCCTCTCCCAAAGGCTCCATCTCCAAATAGTACCACTTTGGAGGTTAGGGCTTCTACATATGAATGGAGGATGGTGGGGGGGACAAACACTCAATCCATAACAATTATGTTACCTACCACTAAAAACTTCTGGCATCTTTGTTGGGAGACACATACTTAAAGGACAAAATTCAAAACATTGAAAGCAATTAAAAAATAAGAGTTAAACAGTACAAGCATCCAATCTGAATAATTCCTTCTTACTGTGAAAAAAAAATACCATCCTACCCCAAGGTCTGCTAATAACCTTGGTTTTTACCTAGATCATCTATTTAAATGCCATATTTCTTTACTTCACATATTTATGCACTCAAAATAATTTCTATGATGAGATACATATAATTGACTGTGAAAGTATTTTTTTCCCAAGTTGGCTTCAGCATATAAAGACCTCCCTTAAAAAAATGAAAAAGCAGTGTTCAGGTGGCCTCTTTATCACCAGATATGAATTGCTCTACCCAGGTGGGAGCATGACTTCCTCACATTAACTAAATGTCCAGATTGGGCAGTACATTGTAGAAACAGTAAACTAAGGATCAAATTTTTCATTGCTCATCATACTGGTATATCTGTTTTCCCACTTTCAAAAGCTACCAACTCCCAGAAAGACTGGAAACATAACAGCTATGGCCTAAATATTTATGTATCCCCCAAAATTCATATGCTGAAATCCTAATTCCCAAGGTAATAGAATTAGTACATGAGACCCCTGGGAGGTGCTTAAGTCCTGAGGACTTAGCCCTCGTGAGTGGAATTGTTGTTCCTATAATAGAGGCCCTAGAGAGATCTCCCCCCTTCCACAGAGTGAGCGTACAAGAAGTCTGTAGAAGAGGGATCTCACTCAACCATGTTGGCACCCTGATCTTGAACTTCCAAGAACTATAAGAAATAAATTTCAATTGTTTATAAAGTAGTCAGTCTGTGATGTTTTGTTATAACAGCCCAAATAGATTAAAAACAGTACTTCGTTTGAGAAATATTCCACAAAGTTAGGATTTCACAAAGCAAAATAGAATTTTAAAATAGTAATATTGGATAGCTGATTTTCTTAATAATTCTTAACATAATTCAACATATGATTGTGGATTCTAAACATACATTCATTGTTTTTGCTTAAGAAATCACTGGGGGCACCTGGGTGGCTCAGTTCATTAAGCAACTACCTTCACCTCAGGTCATGATCCTGGAGTCCCAGGATCGAGTCCCACATCAGGCTTCCTGCTCGGCGGGGAGTCTTCTTCTCCCTCTGACCTTTCCTCTCTTATGGTCTCTCTCTATCTCAAATAAATAAATAAAGTCCTTAAAAAAATCACTGAACCACTGCTGACTGTAATATTTTGCAGGATTTTGGCTCAAAAACCTTTTTTTACATTTTTGAATGATCAGTTCGATAATCTCTGCCTCTAATGGTATCCCAAACCTTCTATAATACAGAATGGACTTTTCCCCCTTCTCAGTTATTTCAATCCTTAAAGTGGTCACCAGTGGATTCTTTCATCAAACATACAATATTATAAATTTCTGTATATTCTAACACTGGAGCTACTTTGAGATAAGCAGATTTCAAATTAATTAATTTGTGCCTACTAATTTTGAGGTTCAAGTAGAAGTTTCTTAGTTCCATCTTACTTTATGGATATGACAATCATAATCAGTTTCTGCACACAAAGTACAGGCAATTTAGAGAACTAAAATTAGTGTGAGTGAATTATTTAAATGAGTACTGCATAAGAAAAAGATTTATCAGGTCACAGGAATGGCTGGAGTGTCCCAAATCTGAGCTTTCACATATTTTCTTCTCCACTAGTAGTCTAACCAAAGGTAGCACAAATTTCATTTGCAGAATTATAGAAAGTACAGTGTTATGTTGTTTGTTAAACCCACACTGACCTGGTATCAGTATCTGAATTTAAGCATTTTTGTTCATTTTCTGACTGAAAATGTTTTCAAAAGGAATGTCCAATAAACATACAGTAGAGAATTAAGATTGTTGATTAATAGGGGCATGAAATAGATGACTTAATATCTTGGTAATTATATGTTTAATTACTCAGTTTATGGCTTCTACAAACAAACCTTATTACATGTCCTTTTAGTCAAGCAAAACCAGGCAATTTTGAAGCTTACAATTTGCTTTCAGCTATTTTTACAATAGAAAACTTTTGGATACATTTACTTGTCCTAAAAATAGGAGGAGGGAAATCTAAACAAAACCCTATAAGTGTACATGTCATTAATATATAATTTCTATTCCCACTTTTTAATGCTATGTTATAAAACAGAATTACCTTTATTGACAAAATTAACTGAGTTTTGAGTGGGTGTTTGTTTCTACCATACTGTTTAGATTAATACAGCTTTATAATATAACTTGAAGTCCAGAATTGTGACACCTCAACCTCTGTTTTTCTTTTTCAAGATTGTTTTGACTCTTTGGGATCTTCTGTGGTTCCATACAAATTTTAGAATTGTTTGTTCTAGCTCTACGAAAAGTACTGTTGGTGTTGCTTTTGTTTTCGTTTTTTCCATTATATTTTTTAAGTTTTTATTTATTTTTTAAATTTCTTTTCAGTCTTCCAGAGTTCATTATGCACCACACCCAGTGCTCCATGCAATACATGCCCTCCAGAATACCCACCACCAGGCTCACCCAACCTCCCACCCTCCTCCCCTCCAAAACCCTCAGTTATTTCCTCAGAGTCCACAGTCTCTCGTGGTTTGTCTCACCGGCATTTTGATAGGAATTACATTAAATGTGTAGATTAACAATATTTGTTCTTCCAGTCCATGATATGGAATGTCTTTCTATTTCTCTCTGTTCTCTTCAATTTCTTTCATCAGTGTTTTAGAGTTTTAAGGGTATTGTCTTTCATCTTCTTGGTTAGGTTTATTCCTAAGTATTTTATTATTTTTGGAGTGCTAGTAAATGGGACTGTTTTCTTAATTTCTCTTTCTGCTGCTTCATTATTGGTGTATAAAAATACAACAGATTTCTGTGCATTGATTTTGTATCCTGCAACATTACAGAATTCATTTATCAGCTCTAGCAGTTTTGTTGTGGAGTCTTTCAGGTTTCCTATATATAGGATCATGTAATCTGCAAATAGTAAGAGTTTTACTTCTTTGCCAATTTGGATGCCTTTTATTTCTTTTTGTTGTCTAATTGCTGTGACTAAGATTTCTAGTACTATATTGAATAAAAGTGGTGAGCATCAAAGCTCTCAGTTTTTCCCCTTTGAATATGATGTTTCTCTGGGTTTTTCATATAAGGCCTTTATTATGTTGAGGTATGTTCCTTCTAAACCTACCTTGTTGAGAGTTTCATTATCAATGGATGCTGTGTTTTACCAAGTGCTTTTTCTGGATCTATTAAAATGTTCATATGGTTCTTATACTTTCTCCTACTGATGTGATGTAGCACATTGATTGATTTGTGAATATTGAACCACTTTGCAACACAGGAATCAATCCTACTTGACCATGGTGAATGATTTTATTTATCTGTATTTATTTATTTATTTATTTATTTAGTATTTATTTATCTGTTTATTTAAAGAGGGAGAGTGTGCAAAAGTGGGGAGGGCAGAAGGAGAGGGAGACAGAATATCCATCAGTGTGGAGTCTGATAAGGGGCTCGATCTCAGGACCCCAAGATCACAAGCTGAGCCAAAATCAAGGGTCAGATGCTTACCCAACTGAGCCACCCAGGCACCCAGATAATAGTGAATGATTTTTTATATATATTGTTGGTTCTGGTTTGCTAGTAATTTGTTGAGAATTTTTGCATCTATGTCCATCAGAGGTATTGGCCTTTCCCTTTTCAGTGGAAGCTTTATCTGGTTTTGGTATCAGGGTAATACTGACTTTATAGAATGAATTTGGAAGTTTTCATTCCTTTTCCACTTTTTGGAATAGTTTGAGAATAAGTATTACCTCTTTTTTAAATGTTTGGTAGAGTTCACCTGTGAAGCAATCTGATGCTGGACTTTGTTGGGTGTTTTTTGATTACTGACTCAATTTCTTTGCTGGTAACCAGTCTGTTCAAATTTCTATTTATTCCTCTTTCAGTTTTGGTAGTTTATATGTTCCCAGGAATTAATCAATTTATTCCAGGTTGCCTAGTTTGTCTGTATGTAATTTTTCATAATATTCTCTTATAATTATTTGCATTTCAGTTGTGTTGGTTATTTCTCTTCTCTCATTTGTGATTTTATTTGAGTCTTTCTTCTTTTTTTCTTGATAAGTCTAGCAGGAGACTTATCAGTTTTACTGAGTCTTTCAAAGAACAAGCTCCTGCTTTCATTGATCTGTTCTATTGTTTCTTTAGTTTCTATGTCATTTATTTCTGCTCTAATCTTCATTACTTTCTTTCTTCTGCTAGTTTTAGGTTTTATTTGTTGTTCTTTCTCTAGCTCCTTTTAGCTGAAAGCTCCTTTTGGCTCAAATAAGTTGCTTATTTGAGATTTTTCTTGCTTCTGGAGGTAGGCCTCTACTGCTATATACTGCCCACTTAGGACCACTTTTGCTGCATCCCAAATGTTTTGGATTGTTGATTTTTCATTTTCGTATGTCTCCAAGTCCTTTTTATTTATCTTTTTATTTCCTTGGTGACCCATTCATTGTTTGGTAGCTCATTGTTTAACCACCACCTATTTGTTGTCTTTTCAGGTTTTTTCTTGTTGTTGACTTCTAGTTTCATAGCATTATGGTCAAAAAAGCTGCATGGACTCTGAAAAACAATCTGAAGGGTTTGAAGAGGTGGGGCGGTGGGAGGTTGGGGAACCTGGTGGTGGGTAATAGAGAGGGCACGGACTGCATGGAGCACTGGGTGTGGTACAAAAACAATGAATACTGTTATGCTGAAAATAAATTTTAAAAATGATAAAAAAAAAAAGGCTGCATGGAATGACTTAAATCTTCTTGAATTTGTTTAGGCTTATTTTTGAGCTTAATATATATGA
>PJEN01024921.1:0-17126 GCA_004024605.1 Pteronura brasiliensis
TTGAGAGAGAGAGAGAGAGCACGAGTGGAGGCAGAGGAAGACCGAGAATCTCAAGCAAACCCCGCTCTCAATGCAGAGCCCGACACAGGGCTCGATCCCCGGACCCTGAGATCATGACCTAAGCCAAAAATCAAGAGTTGGACACTTAACTGACAGAACCACCCAGGCAGCCCCATGTTGCTCAGTTCCTTAAAAACACATCATTAAAGATAACTCACCCTGCAAGATTCTGATGGATGATGCAGTAGGGATTTTTCTTCCTTTCCTTCTGAAGCGAGTTTTTTTGAGCTTGGCTAATTTCCAGCTATTCTCGGTTAAATTTCCTAAGCTGTCTCTTTAAGATTCAAACCTGTAGTGGAGGGAGGATGCCATAAACTGTGGCAGAGGAACCATGGGGGGAGGGTGTAGAGGTGGCAGCAAAAGCCGAAGTTGCTTCATTTGGGACAGTTGCATAAAGGGCACCAACAGGTAGGCGTTCTGACTTTGTCTTCTGAGTGGGGGGTAAAGATATAATTAATTTCTCTATTAATAATTACTTTAATATATAAACATCATCAAAACTTTTTGCCCTTTGGTTTTTTTAGATTTTATTTGCTTGACACACACACACACAGACACACACAGAGCACAAGCAGGGCAAGTGGCAGGCAGTGCAGAACAGGGAGCTTGACACCAGGCTGGATCCCAGGACCCTGGGATCATGACCTAAGCTGAGTGCAGATGCTTAACCCACTGAGCCACCCAGGCGCCCCATGCCCTTGGGTTTTACCAAAGATTTTTTTTAAGTATTCACAAAAAACCCAGTGTAGATGGCAATTTCTTTTACATCATAGATCTATTTTCCTACTGTATATTTATCGTATGATCATATCATATGAAATGAAGTATTTCTAATCATTCAAGATTTACAGCAATGGCAATCGAAAGATACTTCAAATGCTTCTAATTTGGTTGCGTACTTTTTAAAAAAGTGGTTAAGAAATAAAAAACACCTGAAAATATCCATCTTAGCCTTTAAATGGCGTCTAAACCTTAGAGGTCAAATATTATATCCAATATTTAGAAAAGTAATTGCAAAAGGAAGACTAATGCAACCACAGCATAATGTAACCATGTAACCATGGGCATATGATAACCTTAAATAGCAACTTAACAGCAGAGCCATGAGTTAGAATTACAACAGTCCTTAGATATTGAAAAGAAGGTGCAGCGAGCCAACTCTTAAGCTGGCCCACAATAATCCCCACCTCCTGGTATTCACAATCAATGACCAAGATGGCAGGCCAACTGCCACCATCTTGGTCATAGACTAATTTACCTGGACTGAAATGATCACTCCCACGGAGCTGGCAGGACCTGTGATTTACTTCTAACAGCATGTGGCCCAGGTGAGGGGCTATCACTTCCCTGATTAGATTACCAAAGGTGGTGGCTTCCATCTTGCTAGCAACCTCTCTCTCTTGCTGGCTTTGGTGAAGCAAGCTGTCCCACAGGAGAGGTGCCTGTGGCTGGAAATGGAGAGCAGCCTTTAACCGACACTGCCAGAGGAACTGAATCCTGCAAACAACCACGTGAGTTTGAGCTTGGAAGTGGATCCTAAGCCTGGGAGATGCCTGTGGCCCTGACTGATGACACGTAGCCTACAGCCTTTAAGAGAGGCTGAGCGGAGGACTCAGCCAAGCCTCGCCTGCATGCCTGACTAGAGACAGTAAGATCACAGAGTGCGTTACCATAAGCCACTAAGTCTGGGGGTAATTGTTACACAGCAATAAATACCTAAGACAGAAGGGTAATTGCTTTGCATTTTTATTATGCTGGTGAGCCGTGGCTTAACATC
The DNA here is from genome assembly GCA_004024605.1 of Pteronura brasiliensis. Classification (NCBI taxonomy): domain Eukaryota; kingdom Metazoa; phylum Chordata; class Mammalia; order Carnivora; family Mustelidae; genus Pteronura; species Pteronura brasiliensis. Next base: position 1,838 of record PJEN01024921.1, read on the forward strand.
CATTAGTACTGTTTAATGGAATCAACATACAAATTGTTATACCGGGAATTGTTTTCGGTTAAGACTACGTTTTTCAGACTTTGCCAAAATAAGCCTTCCGCCTTGGGGTTGTCGGGCCATTGAAGGATGGAGCTCTTGCAGATCCTCTGCCGCAGCCTCAAATACTGAGAATGCTGTAACACGGGCTCCAGCAGAATAAATACGATCACATCCATGTTCTCTTCCATGAGCCGCTGCAAGGCCAAGTAGAATGCTGTTTTGAAGTTCCAGTTTTGGGCATATTCTTTGGTTAAGACGAATATAGTTTTCTTGCTTTGGTTTATGCTCTGCATGAGGTTATCGATGATGGCTAATCCGGGGTCCCAATCCCTCTCCTCTAAACACAGGAGCACATTTTTCCCTTCGCTCTCCTCTAGGTGGAAACGCAGCTCATTTATCACCCAGTCCGTAACCGACGCATCTTTGGTGTCGTAAGAAACATAGGCATCATAGAAAGTTTGGGACGTGGAAAGAGACCTGTAGCCTTTTACCTTAGCTAGACACACGTGGTAGATAAACCAAACATCCCAGTAAAACCAGTGGTGACCCAAGGCAGCCAACATCACGGTAATGGTGATTAAGGACGTGAAGAAACACAGCACTGCCGCGATGGTATCTGAAATACAGGTTGTTAGCTCCAGACTCATGATGCTCTTCCCTTTCTGATCCCCAGGACTAGAGCAGATCACGTCCGTCAGCCGAGGGATGGTGACATCCAGATTTTCATCCATCCATCTTCGAAAATCTCCAATGTCACAGGTACAGTCAAAAGGGTTTCTATCTAGTTTCAAAGTGGTTAAACTGGTGTTGGTCTTCGTTTGAAGCGTGGACTTGTTGATCATCTTCAGCAGGTTGGAACTCAAATCGAGGTGGATCAGATTGCTGGCTTCGGAAAGAAAGTTGGAGGGCAGGTGCGAAATCCTGTTTCGACGTAGTAGCAGCGTCCTCAGGGAAGGTGTGAATTTGGAGAGGCTATTAGTTAAAGAGGATAGCCTGTTTCCACTCAAGTCCAGCAAGTGGAGATGTGGAAAGTGTTGGAGTAATGTCCAGTTAAAGAAATTTAACATGTTATTATTTATGTATAGTTGGGTGAGACTCTGGGGCAAGTTCAGGAAAGCTTCATTTGGGATGACATGAAGGTTATTCAAGGACAAATCGAGCCGTGTCAGGTTCCTGAGACTTGTAAAAATTTTCCAGTACTTGTCACCTTCAGCATTCCACAAAATGTCAAGGTGGTTTCCTCTGAAAACTAATTCTTCTAGGGACCTGCTTCTCAGGTCTTGCTCTGTTAAAGTATAAATGCCGTTGTGGCTCAAGTTTAAAACTTTCAGTTGTGTTAAATTTTGAATAAATCCCAGGCGGTGCGTCACCCCTGCTATTCGGAAGTAGTGTGCATTGTAGCTGAGATCTAGAACTTCTAACTCGGGTAGATCACTGAGAGCATTGTCATCGTCAAAGTCTAATCTATTGTTGGTCAGATCCAAATATTTGATATGCGGCACAGCTGAAAATTCAGTTCCATTTAACACTTGACCATTGCCATTTGAGGACAGATTTAAGCAGGCAATGTCATGAAAAGCTTCAAATTGCTCTCGCCCGATGAAGAAAATACTGTTCAGACTTAAATCTAAGGCTTTGCCATAAACTGTGCATTGCGGCTTTATTAAAGGACGGGTATTATGATAAAAATTTGAATGTGGGTCAAACTCAAAATCTGCTGAGCGTGGCTTAAGGACATGACTTGGAGAGGAGTAACCATTTTCGTCATTTTGCTGGATATCATTTACCAAGGGTGATATTCGGTTTTCTGACAAGTAAATGATTGTCAGATTGGGGAAATCTTGGAAGAGGGTAAAATTAATTTGCTTAATAAAGTTGATGCCCAAGTTGATAGTCCTTAGATGTGGGAGACCCTTCAGGGGATGGAAGTTTTTTGCTGTAAGTTCTTGGAACACGTAACCTCTTAAGTGCAGCGCCTGGAGCAGCTTAAGATTAGAGAAGTTTTGGGAAATATTAATATATTTTGGATATTTTGCCATTTTGTAGTTAAAAGATAAGTCAAGTATTTCCAAGGAGGGCAGTTTTGTTAAAAATTCCCCAGAGGCTATTTCATCCACTAAGTAATTGAATTCCAAGTGCAGAACCTTCAGGTTGGGCATGTTCTCAAACCACGTTACGGGAATCTTCCGGAGAGAAGTGCTAGAGAGGTTTAGGTAGCGAAGTTCCGTCAGGTTTTGAAAAGCAAGAGGATGGATCTGAATTGAAGCGCCTCCTTCACAAGGTGTACAGGGAAATGGGGCATTGAAACACCTCGGGCAGTTCCCACTTAAATCTAGGACTCTTAACTTTCCCAATCCCTTGAAATCTTCCTGACTGATGATTTTAATCTTGGCATTGCTGAGATAAAGTTCTCTTAGGGAGTCTGGCAGCTTAGGTGGCACATGGACAAGCTTATTAAAAGACAGGGACAGCACCTGCAAATTTGTAAGACTTTCAAACGTTCCATCTTCTATGTCAAAAGTTTTATTAACACAATTATTGCCGAAATAGCAGTTCCAGCTCAAGTAGAGCCTTTCCAGATTGGTAAGGCCAGAAGTGTTCTTTTTAGTTACCCAAATTATGTTGTTTTTAATGAGACTAAGTTCCTTCAAAGACCCTGGCAAGCCACCAGGTACTTGGTATAACTGGTTGTCTTCAAGCAGTAATTGGTTTAAGTTTTGTAGGTTGAGGAACGCCCCATCTGTGATATTCATGCCTTTTTCGTTTATATCAGGGTTTTCATTCAGGTGCTGTGGATTGCCATTGTGGTTTAGATTTATTTTAGTAAGATTCTGCAGCCCTTGAAATGATTCATTTGTTATGTGTGTAATGTAATTATCAGAGAGGTCTAGTGCTGTCACATACTTGCCCACGGTTTGGGGAACTTCTCTCAGTCGACGGCTGTTGCATTCTGCAATCACAGAGCCATTTTGTCTTTTCTCATCACAAGGATAGCTTCTAGAATAATTTGCTTTGCTGAAGAACTCATAGGAATCAGAGGTGAGCAGGAAAAGGCAGGTCAGAAACAAAGATGGGAGGGTCATGTTTTCCTAAGGAAAATCAAAAGTGGAGGCACAAGGTTAGAGTAGCAGGGTTTACTAGGTAATTCATGACAAAAATAACAACGCTTCATGACACTGTGCATGTATTTTGAAGTATGAATTCTCTTAGCAATTAAACAAATTGTGTGAAGTTAGGTTCAGAACAATTTTAATTTTTATTAATTTTTTGTCTTTTTCAAATTTGTATTTAAATTGTAGTTAGTTAACGTATGCTGCGATATTGGTTTTGGGAGTAGAATTTAGTGATTCATCATTTACACACAACACCCGCTGCAAGGTTCGGAACAATTTTAATTTGTCAGCGCATTCAGCTTCATGGTGCTCAAAGAAGCCTGGGAAGCTTTTGCAGAGGCCTTCATTGAGATGCCTCATCACCGTAACGGGTCTGATGCGGGCCTGTGGCTATGGTTCATGCTAGATCTGGAACCCAGCAAGCTATACATTCATAGCTTCGACCTATTAGCAGAACTCGCGATGAAAGTTGGCCCACCCCAAGGAGAGTTCAGGTCCACCTTTCATTATGGTATCATCTGAGATCTCCAAGCTAGAGTCACCTCTACCTTATCGACATAGCCACTGCTCGGCACAACCATATCTCTTATTGGCCTTCCCCACAGATGTTTGTTACCTCTCCAGTGGTACGTATCTGGATCTATTCTCTCCTCCAGTGAAGTGGACACCTTCTGTTGATAATGATAACAAAGTATCAGGGAGTGTGCCAACCATAAACATTTTGTCACCCACATTAATGCCCAGAGCAACACAGTGAGATAGGTTCTATGTTATCCGCATTTTATCTTTGACATTCAATTTATCCACTCAAGACCCTTCAGTGGCTTTTGGAAGGATGATACGTTGTAGAGCTGGATTCCAGTCATTCTGATTCCAACAGTAGCCATGATGCTACACAACCTCACTTTGAAGTCTTTGTGTCAGAACAGCACCTCAGTTGTAGACGGCACTCAAAAAAATCTTGCAGAATGGCTACCAGTATTCCTATGTCCCTTATCATAGGAACGTTGGAATTAATAGCTATTCTTTGGCTGATGCTGTAAACTTCTGTAGGGAAGACATGACGTCTTATCTTTTCAAGCAACCTCTGTAACTCAGTAGAGCGCCTCACTTTCTGCAGCTCTCTCTTAACAGACGGCTGAATATACTAGCTTTGGTAGTTATACGATGCAATAAACACATTAACGTGATTGCAGGATGAGGGCTGTGGTCAGAAGAACTCTCCAAATCTTATTTCACCGAGTCTCAAGACCAACCTTCACGAAATCGTGTTTTTCACTAGAGCCGAACTCCTGTCCTTCTTGTGAGCTAAGCCAGGCAAGTGCTTCCTTTTTAAGTTCTTCTAAAGTTGAGGGTTAATGAACTAACAGTCCCTGTTATACCCTTAGTATGCGGATAGTGATTATGCTGAGGGTCTAGGATCACCGCCAGTTCACAGCAGTCGAGGAAGAGCCAGCTGCTGCTGAGATGAAAACTCAGGTGAAACAGAACTCCCAGGCATTTTCAGTTACTTTCAGTCATTTTCAAGTACAGCACTATCTAGGTGCTGCTGCCCGATGTCTTCCTTCCACTGAGAGAAAGCCCCACTTTACCTGGTTTGGTAGGCAGAATTTCCAGAGGGCCCCTCCGCCCTTTGCTCCCTCGTACTACTCTGTCATCGTGCTAGGTCATGTGACAAAAGGGAGATTATCTAGATGGGCCTCATTCCATTGTATGAGCCTTTAAAAGCAGAGAGCTTTCTCTGGCTGGCAGCAGAAAGGAGAATCAGAGAGGTTGGAAGCAGGAGAGTAATTTGACTCGCTCTTGCTGACTTAAAGGTGGAGGGGGCCACTGGCGAGGAAGGTGGCAGGCCACCTTCAGAAGCTGAGAGTGGTGCTCTGCTGACAGCTGGCAAGGGGACACCCCGTCCCCCATCCTACAACCACGAAAAACTCAAATTGCCTGGCAACCTGAATGAACTTGGGAATGGATCCTTACTCAGAGCCTGGAGTAAAGAGTTCGGCTTGGCCAATGTATCAATTTTAGCCTTATGCAATCAAGAGCAGAGAGCCCCAGCAAGCCCACCCGGACTCTGACCTATAGAAATTTGAGCTGATAAATGGTTATTGTTTGAAGCTTCTTGTAATATTAATCTGATGTGTTAAATTTGAGTTTGTGATCTTGCAGAGGAGATGTCCAGTAGGCTGTTACATATATGCCCCTTCGGCTCAGAGGAGAGTGCTCACAGAGGGATGGCCTTGGGGGTCGTGGCAAGGACAGCCTGAGGTATGAATCAGATCATGCAGGGTAGTGGATGCCATAAAGGACATTCCATACTTCAGTTCTATCAACAACGGTTTCCACATCTTTTTTTCTGGTAAATTTAGGATTTCATTTTCCTACACTGAAATATCTTATCCCACTGGGATTGTTTTGGCATAAAACATGAGGTGCAGACCCACATTATTTTTTTCTAAATGGAGATCTGCTTGCCCCGTCATTCGCATATTTATTTTTACTGAAATATGGTTGACACACAATGTTACATTAGTTTTAGCCATACGACATAGTGATTCGACAAGTCCATACATTATGCTGTGTTCCCTGCAAGTGTAGCTCCCATCTGCCATGGTACCACACTATCATAGTACCTCTGACTACATTCACTATGCTGTACCTTTCATCCCTGTGATTTGTTCATTCTGTAACTGGAAACTTGTACCTCCCACTCCCCTTTGCCCATTTTGCTCATTCCCCCACCACCCTCTCCTCTGGGAACTACTAGTGTGTTCTCTGTGTTTATGGGTCTGTTTATTTGTTCATTTGTTTTGTCTTTTAGATCTCACATATAAATGAAACCATACAGTATTTCTCTTTGACTTGTTTCATTTAGCATAAAACCCTCTTGGTCCATCCATGTCGCAAATGGCAAGATACCATTCTTTTTTATAGCTGTGGGTATACACGCCATCTTCTTTATCTATTCATCTGTCGATGGACATTTAGGTTGCTTCCATATCTCGGCTATTGTAAATAATGCTGTAATGAACATAGAAGTGTGTGTGTGTGTGTGTGTGTGTGTGTATGTTTGAATCCATGTTTTCATTTTCTTTGGGTTAATAACCAGTAGTGAAATTACCACATCATGTAGTATTTCTAGTTTTTATTTTTTGAGGAAACTCCAGATTGTTTTTCACAGTGGTTGTACCAGCACCAATTTACAGCCCCACCAAGAGGGCATGAGTGTTCTCTTTTCTGCACATCCCATCAACGTGGTTTTTGTTTGTTTTTGATGTGTGTTTTATTTAGCCATTGTGACAGGTGTGAGGTGAGCTCTCATGGTGGTTGTGATTAGCATTTCCCTGATGAGTGATGTGGAGCATCTTTTCATGTGTCTGTTGGCCATCCGTATGTCTTCTTTGGAAAAATGTCTATTCAGGTCCTCTTAATCTGGCTATTTTTTTGGTGTTGAGTTGTATAAGTTCTTTATGTATTTTGACTATCAACCCTTTATCAGACATACCACTGCAAATATCTTCTCCCATTCAGTGGGTTGCTTTTCTGTTTTGATGATGTGCAAACATCACTTGTTGAATAATTTTTTGCTTCCCAACTTTAGGCTCTCTGCTTCATCAATCTGTTCATCATTCACATGCTGGCATGACATGTTTTAATAATTACAGTTTGGGGGGATGTTAGTATCTGAGAGACCAAGTCCTGCTCTTGCTCTCCTTTTGTGGATGGATTACTTGTATTTTACCTTCTAACAGGTCTTTGCTGCTATAAATTAAGACTACTGATTCCCATATATTAATTTTATACCAAATCACTATTCTAAATTCTCTGGTTATTTAGAATAGTTGTTTCTCCATGTGATATTCTTGGGTAAGCAATTAGACCACCTGCAAATAGTGATTATCTCCCTAATACCATTTATGTAGTCCAATTTATTTTTATTGTCTAATTGCATTGCCTAGTTACTCCAGAACAATGAAAAAATAGATCAGAGGCCCCAAAAAAGAGGAGACTGGTCAGTGCAACACATGCAAATTAAAATTATGCCTTACAAGGCGCCTGGGTGGCTCAGTGGGTTAAAATTATGCCTTACAAAAAAACATGGCAAACGATGCCAAAAGTGAAACAATAAATTAGGAAAAACTATTTGTAGTCCTTATCACAGATAAGGGAGTAAGAGATTTGACACGTAAAGACATTTTACGGATAAGTGGGAAGATAACCCAACAGAAAAATGGACAAAGACATATTAAAAGGCAGCTCAAAGGAAAAGGAAATACATATATCTTTTAAACATAGGAAAAGATACTAACTTCACTCAAAAAATTACACAGAGATACCATTATTTTTACCAATTCTACTGTGTAGGTGAGGACATGGAGAAACAGGTGTTGTCATATTTTGCTGGCAGAAATCTGAATTAATGTTCCCTCTAAGACAGTAAGAAATTCTTAACATTTATCAGAATTGGAGACATAGGGGCACCTGGGTGGCTCAGTCAGTTAGGCCTCTGCCTTCAGCTCAGGTCATGATCCAGGGTTCTGGGATGGAGTCCCCCATCATGCTCCCTGCTTGGCAGGGAGTCTGTTTTTCCCTCTCCCTCTGCCCCTCCACCTGCTGTGCGCATATGTGCTCTCTCTCTCAAATAAATAAATAAAATCTTAAAAAAAATTGGAGACATAGACTCGGCAATTCCTAGAAATGGATCCTAAAGATAGACCCTCACATACACAAATGACTACACCCAAGGATGTTCAACGTAAGGCTGTTAGCAATAGCAAAAGATCGGAAATCGTTCGAATACCTTTGAGTAGTGGCCATACAGGGGAATACCGTGCAGCAATTCAAAAGCTCTATAGCCATTTACTCATTTGTTCAAAACTATTTATTAAGCATATACTTTACTTCAGGAATTACTTCCAAGCTGGGAATACAGCAAGGAACCAAATTGATTAAAATGCCAGCCCATTTGGAGCTTACCCTACAGGACAGTAGGTTAGATGGTGGAAATCACTATGGAGAAAAATAAAGACAGGGAAGAGGATGGTTATGTAGACTGTCCCTCAACTGGGATTTGATTGTTGTTTGTCTCATGATGAAACTGGGGTAATGGGTCTTGGGCAGGAAGACCACAAAAGTCAAGAGCCTTTGCAGCCCCATCACACCAAGGGCACAGAGTAGCAAGGTGACTCACTGTATGTGGCCCGTGATCACCTGGCTGAGGTAGTGCTTATTAATTTCCTGCTCTTGTTTTTTAATTATCCATTAATAAAACATTCCAAATGAATGTTTAAAAAGGCCCAGGAGGAACAGAAGGCCATGTAAGGCCAGATCGGAGACTCTTCCCTTAGCGTGATGAACAGCTCTGTTGGTAGAAGAGGCATTTTTAGGTGGTTACTTGGGCAGGTCCAGAGGACAGAGCTGTCCTGTGAGGCCTCAAGTTAAGGCCTCCGTGTCTCATCTCAGAGGCAACGTTCTCTCCTACAAGGAACAAGTGATCAGAAAGGCTTCCAGGGGGCGCTAGAGACCAGGAGAACTTGCTGAATTTCACTGGTTTTTTGTTTGTTTGTTTTGTTTTGTTTTGTGTTTTTTTCAGGGTGAAAATGGCCTCCCAGAGTCTGGGAGAGTCTGAAGCAACTTAAAGTAAATGTCGGGCCATGGAAGGGATCAGCATATTCTGCCCATTTGTGAGTGAGGAGCTTGCGGTTCCTAACTCTACTCTGCCAAGGGTCCTGACATAAGGAGGTGACTTGATGGAGTTCCACATGACCTCGGTTTGAAGAGAAATACATGGCGGGGCAGGGTGGGAAGCGGTGAGCTGGCAGCTAGCCAAGGACTCGAGGAGAAAACCCGGAGCCGCCAAGCCTCTCCATCTGCCTCAGGACCTCACCGTGGTGAATGGACTGTAAAGGCCCCGTCATCTTCCCAAGTGCCAGGCTGAGACTAGCTCACTCGTCCGACTGGAGCCAAGGAGAGAGGGGGGAGCCCCTGACAGCCCCGCAGGAGCTGCGCCTCCCTGGCCGAGCCCCTCCTCTTGGCCGCCCCCAGGCATCTGGCTACTAGGAGTCCAGGCTCCGGAAGCACCTCAAGGGCCACCAAGGAGAATTATGTTCACAAGTGTCACCAACGAGTCAAAACCATGGAGTCTGGCAGAAGAGAAATGGCAACTATGCAAATAAAATAGAGAAATGGCCACTCTGGGAATCAGATAAAGGAGGGAAAGGGGCGATTGTGCAAGTAAGACAGAAAGTGCAACTCTGCAAATAAAACCGAACCTGAGACAGAGAGAAGAAAGGACACTTACTTCTGCCACCTGCCCCCCTCCCCCTGGCGGTCTGGAACCCCCTAAAGTGAGAGTCAAGGATGAGATATAACAGCTTAAAATCTCTGATGCACTCAATAGTCAACATGTTACATAAACACAGAATCCAACCCTGCTCTCGCGAGGCCCCACGTCACTTGCTTCCCTTTGATCACGGCTCCGGTGCCAATAAAACTTTATTCACCGAAAACAGGCAACTAGCCTGTAGGCCAGTTTGATTGTTTTTTCCTAACACAGCATTAAAATATTGTTCATCTTGATTACGGGGCAAATTTGGGGCATCCTCCTTTCCTTAAATTTTGCCCCAAATGAGTACCTCAACTCTCCTCACCCTGGGCTCAGCCTTGCACGGGGGAAAAGATCCGCGATGACTCCGGCACACTCTGACCAAAAGCGACTCACGGCCATTCCTTTTGGGCAGAGAGACTCATCTGTTGGGAAGTCCTGTAAAATGAAGCTTCTCATCACTTATATGGCCCCTGTTCCCCCACCCCCACCCTCCCCGCCTTGCGTAATAGAGAGTACCTGTCCCCTGAGCAATTCACCTAGCATGACAGAAATCAACAGAAACAGAAAGAAAAAAAAAATCCAGAAGCAGAGATAGATAGAATGAAGCCTCCGGCAACCAGGACAGTGGTTTAATACTTAGTCTCTTAAAGCAGGTCCTGTCCTGCGCAGATTCTTGGTCTCCTCTCTGCAAATTTGAAATCCTAAAAAATCCGAGCACCAGAGAACTTTGTTTTTTAGGACTTACTGACCACCCAAACCGGACCTGAACTGACGTAAGGCTACTATAATCTGCATTTAGCTAGTTAGCGTGAGATTTCTCGTTTCATGGCAGAAATAGCCATGTAGGTGACTTGTACCTGTTGGAAGTGTTTTGTAACATATCATCTTGCTAAAATATGAATTCTGAACTCTCACGCCATACTGGTCCATGGGTTTCAGGTAAGGGATTGTGGATCAATACTCCTGAATCCTAGGGGACCTTGGTTAGGCATCCGACTTCGTTTCAGCCCAGGACACGATCTCGGGGTTGTGAGATGGAGCCCTGTGTCAGGCTCTACGCTCAGCATAGAGTCTCCTTGTCCCTGTTCCTCTGCTCCTCCCCCTGTGCTCTCTCGCTTGCTCTTGTTCTAAAATAAATAAAGACATTTAAAAAAATACTTCAGTCTCCTTCACTGGGGACATATTAGCAATTCCTGAATTTTCCTCAGCCTCTCCGGTAAATCAGAAAATAGAAGGTGGGGCCAAAACACTTCGGCCTTTGTGCGCTCCTTTGTCCATTAAGATAAAAAAAAAAAATAGTCAAAATTCTCTTTTACGACCACATTGGCATAAAGAGAAACACAGTCCGGCCTGAATTATATGATTTTCCTGATTTTAAAGAAAATGAAAGTGTCACAGGCCCTAGGCCCTGTGGCTTCTAAGAACAGAAGAACTCTCTAACGAGAAGCCGGCCCTGGTTGTCCACGGTGTCACTCCGGGGTTCAGATCAGGTGCAGAGGCACAAGGTGGGGAGACGGCCGCAGGCAGGGAGAGAAATATTGGAACGGGAGCAGCGAAGGTGGAGGGCGAGGGTCAGAAAAGGAGAATGTTGCGGGTTCAGCTGTAACCCCCACAAAGACGAGCTGAACCTCTAACCTCTGTACCGGTGAGTTTGACCTGATTCGGAAGTAGGGTCCTTAGCCACGGAATCCAGTCAGAGCAAGGTCATGCCGAGTGAGGGTGCCCCCCAGTCCAGCGCCTGATGTCCTTAGAAGAAGAGGGAAGTTTGCAAGGAATGCCCAGGGCTGCTGGCCCCCACCAGGAGCCGAGAGAAGGACCTGGAACGTTTCCCTCAGAGCCGCCAAGAAGGTGAGAGGATACAGTTCTGTTGTCTTGAGCCACCAAGTTTGCGGAGCCTGAGAATGGGCAGCGGGGACTGAGAGCGGCCGGTGGAACCCAGTGCCTGGACAAAGCCCAGCCGCCCGAGGAAGCCGTTCAGACAGGCTGGTGAGCTCCCTGCCTAGAACGTTCCCTGAGGATGACTGGCTCTGCGTGGTCTGGATCTCTCACTGGGTGTTGCCTTGGAACACCCAGAAAAAGTCAGGACCCATTTCCTTAAAGAAAGCATAGGAATCTCTCTCTCTCACACACACACACACCCCCCTGCTAACTTCCCTCCCCGCCAAATAGCACCGTTTCTAGCTACAGAGGAAGCGATTTCGCAACTGTTTTCCTATTTTCCATGCATGCTCCATCCTTCGGTTGGGTCCGTCGCTGACAACAGATCAGGTGTCACCTTTGGGTTCGGAAGGACCCAAACAGCACAACGAGAACAACTGACCCTAGTCCTACCTCACATCTGCCTTCTCCGCTTGGACACCAATGGACACCAAAACCACAATGACAGAAGACCAGGGAATTCTGAAGATGTGTTCAGAAAAGTCTGCCTTCGCTGAGGAAGCCGTGAGGGGCCACCCCGGAACCCCTCCCGAGGCGGTGAGGGGCACGGGCAGGACAGAAACAGACGGTGCTGGGTGCAAAGGAAGTGCCCCCACTGGGCGATGCTAACCTCAATCCCGCATGTTTTGCTACACAATTTCACAATCTCAGGCAAAAATCATCTGGGGGTTGGGGGCAGGGGGTGGGGGGATGGGGGACAAGCCTGCCTTCCTGAAATGAAACAGGTTTTTGTCTTTCTACATCCCCTTCCTAGGCTGCAAACTTTCTGCAATGATGCCTCCTTCCTTCTCCCTCTTCAAAGGCTTCCTTTGTCTCAGACCATCTCCTAAGCTGTACCCCCTTTCTCAGGATGGGTCCCGCGGATAACCCAGGATAACACTAAAGAGTCAAGAGAACCTTCTGGTTCTAAAACATGGTCAGTTGAATTACTAAGCCATTTGGGCGTGATGTGGTGTTCGACCAGACTTGAATTTTTGCCCAATGGGACCTATTTATAATTTTTTATGGTTTCTGATTCTCTTGCTGTTGAATCTGTTGCCCACGGAGACATTATGAAAGTAAATTAGTAAAGAAATGGTTGACAGGGTTTGTCAGCTTAGGTGAAATTTACAATTAATCAATAGATATTTTATCCTTCCCAAATCTGATGGATTCGCTAACGGCTTTGGGAGAGAAATCACTACCATGTTGAATCCGCATGTCAACGAAGAGATGGATCCCAATTTCCTGGCTTTTATGAGGATTAAATACAAAAACGTAGGACTTGCACTGGTCCCAGGGTTTGCTTCCTGGCAAAGCACTCAAGTGCTCCCTACTGTATTTCGGGGAATTCAAATAGCATGATTGTCAGTATGACAGGTGCTACTTTAAGACCCCATTTTACAGGGGTGCCTGGGTGGCTCAGTGGGTTAAGCCTCTGCCTTCGGCTCAGGTCATGGTCCCGGGGTCCTGGGATTGAGTGCAGAATCGGGCTCTCTGCTCGGTGGGGAGCCTGCTTCCCCCACTCTCTGTGCCTGCCTCTCTGCTTACTTATGATCTCTATCTGTCAAATAAATAAATAAAATCTTTTAAAAAAAAAGACCCCATTTTACAGATGGGGAACCTGAGGCCTGAAGAGGCTACTCAAATGGTAGGTGGCAGAGCTGCAGCTGAGCCTAGAGATCCCCGAGGAGTTGGCACTTTGGTAATTCTAGAAGCAAGCGGGTGTTTGGCAATGGTCTGGTTTGGACGGTCCACAGAGAACTCATAGCCACACCTGGAACGTTCAGGATTCGAATGCCATGCCGGAGGTGGTTGATAAGAGTTTCAATAACAACAAATCCCTCAGCTCTGTTTAATAATGCGGCTGAAGTCAACACATTCCTTTGGAATGACGAGCCCCTCGTGGACTCTGGAACTGACCCTAAGATGCCCTCACAAATAATCGCCAGCGGACTTGCAAAGACAAACTGTGAGTAACGCCATCTTCCCCTGCGCACATACCCAGATGTTGCTGAAGTCTAGGCTTTCCACAAGCCACATCCTGGGCTTTTCAGATGAGGCACACTCAGAGCCTTGATTTTGCTTTCTGAAATCCAACCAAGGGGCTAATGAGGGAGATCTGGGTCTTCCTGGAACCTTCTCACTCCCTACAAAAGCACTGTGCTCTTTAAGCAAAGGACCAGAAGGCCCTGTGGGCCACTGTTCTAAGGCTGTGGTTCTTGGGCTCACCTTGAGAAAGCTGCAAGGTTGAGAAGCTACGAACAGACAGGCCTGGTCCCCAACATTCTGATTTCATCAGTCTGGGGGTTCCCCTGTGATTCTAATGTGCAGTCAAAGCTAGCAACCTCTGCTCTGAGGTCAGGGACCCGCAAGGTCCTTGACCTCTACGCATATCACCATTGGGAGGGAGGGAAGCAGGGCACGTTTCCAAGCTTAGTTTGAGTTTGTTATGATTCCATTTTCATTTCTTATAATACAATTACATTGGCTGTGGCTCGTATAGCAGCTTCACAGGCCAAGCAGAAATCGGAAAACTTCAGTCCCAGTTTCCCATGTGTCGGCGGCCCTGTTTGGCTGTTGTGGTCCGTTCACAAAGCATCATCAAACTGCGGTACGAACTTAATTCCTTTCAAGACCTAAAACGGGCATCGCGTGGATTTCAAAATTAACTTCATTCAGCCATCGAAAAGAACGTAATCTTGCCTTTCGCAACCATGTGGATGGATGTAGACAGTATAAGACTGAGCGAAATAAGTCAGAGAAAGACAAATACCGTGTGATCTCACTCATTTGTGGAACTGAAGAAACAAAACAGATGAGCAAAGGGGGTGAAGAAAGAGAGAGAGAGAGAGAGAGAGAGAGAGAGAGGCAAACCAAGAAACAGACTCTTAACTCTAGAGAATACACTGGTCACCAGAGAGGAGGTGGGGGGGGGGAATGCAGGAAACAGGTGATGGGGATTAAGGAATGTGCTTGAGATGAGCACTGGGTTTTTTGTTTTTGTTTTTTATTTATTTGACCGACAGATCACAAGTAGGCAGAGAGGCAGGCAGAAAGAGAGAGGAGGAGGAGGCAGGCTCCCTGCTGAGCAGAGAGCCCGATGCGGGGCTCGATCCCAGGACCCCGGGATCATGACCTGAGCTGAAGGCAGAGGCTTTAACCACTGAGCCACCCAGACGCCCCGAGCACTGGGTTTTGTATGGAAGTGTTGAATCACCGTATTGTACCCCCGAAATTAATATTACACTATATGTCAACTAACCGGAAATTAAATTTAAAAATTTTTTTTAAGATTTTATTTATTTGACAGAGAGACAGAGCACAAGCAGGGGGAAGAGCAGGCAGAGGGAGAAGGAAAAGCAGGCTCTGTGCTGAGCAGGCAACTTGAAGCGGGGCTCGATCCCAGGACCCTGGGATCATGACCTAAGCCGGAGGCAGAGGCTTAACTGACTGAGCCACCCAGGCGCCCCTAAAATAAAAACTTTTTCAAAAAAGAAAAAATTCACTTCGAAAACTTAAACATACACTAAACAGCTATGAAGATAAGTAACTCCAAGAACTTTACAAAGCACTGAATAAGCATGGAAGCAACATAAGGTAAGTTTTGGATGAGATTCTCCTGAAACCATGTATTTTTTTTTTTAAAGATTCTTTTTATTTATTCATGAGAGACAGAGAGAGAGGCAGAGGTAGAGGGAGAAGCAGGGAGCCCGATGCGGGACTCGATCCCAGGACCCTGGGTTCATGACCTGAGCCAAAGGCAGATGCTCAACCCACTGAGCTATTCAGGTGCCCTGAAACCAGACTTTTCAACTGCTCTCAAACCTCACTGAATTTTTTTAGAAAACACATCACTTCTTTTTTTTTTTAATTTTTTAAAGATTTTATTTAT
>PJEN01024922.1:0-17123 GCA_004024605.1 Pteronura brasiliensis
TTTGACAGATAGAGATCACAAGTAGGCAGAGAGGCAGGCAGAGAGAGAGGGAGGAGGAAGCAGGCTCCCTGCCGAGCAGAGAGCCCGATGTGGGGCTCAATCCCAGGACCCCGGGATCATGACCTGAGCCGAAGGCAGAGGCTTTAACCCACTGAGCCACCCAGGCGCCCTGAAAATTATGGTATTCTTACACCACCTTCCAACACTTTCTCAAAATGCTACAGTAAAAGATACAATATACATTGGATTTATGGTCATATTGGTATTTAACATAAATTAATATAAAGACAAGTTTTAGTCATGTAACTTTAAACAGAAACTTATGACTACATGCTTTATTCTCATCAGAAAAATTGACCTTGATGATTAACTTACCATCTTTTCCAACTAGTCTGAATGGCTTTGCTGTAAAAGTTTTTTTTGTTTTGTTTTTTTTTGTTTTGTTTTGTTTTGGGGTTTTTTTTAGATAATAGCAAAAATTTACTAAATCAGAACTAAAAATGACAAACTCTCTTACAGTTGATTATAGATATTGCTACATTTTGTGCTAAAAATAAGTTACTTCTTTTTAAAAGTTTTTATTTAAAATCCAGTTAGTTAACATACAGTGTAATATTAGTTTCAGATGCACAATATAGTAATTCAACACTTTCATACATCACCCTGTGCTCATCATGACAAGTGAACTCCTTAATCCCCATTACCTATTTCACCTATTCCCCCCACCCGCCTCCCCTCTGGTAACCATCAGTTTTTTCTCTGTAATTAATAGTCTCTTTCTTGGTTTTCCTCTCTCTCTCTCAGTCTCTCTCTCTCTCTTTTTCCCTTTGCTCATTTGTTTTGTTTCTTAAATTCCACATATGAGTGAAATCATATGGTATTTGTCTTTCTCTGACTGACTTATTCTACTTAGCATATTACTCTCTAACTCCATCCATGTAATTGCAAATGACAAGATTTTGTTCTTTGTTATGGCTGGGTAATATTCCATTGTATTTATCACATCTTTATCCATTCATCAATCAGTGGGACCCTTGGGCTGTTCCCATAATTTGGCTATTGTAGATAATGCTGCTATAAACATCAGGGTACGTGTGCCCCTCTGAATCAGTATTTTGTATCCTTTGAGTAAATACCTAGTAGTTCAATCTCTGCATTGTAGGGTAGTTCTATTTTTAGCTTCTGAGCAACCTCCATAATGTTTTCCACAGTGGCTGCATCACTTTGCATTTCAACCAATAGTGTAAGAGGGTTCCTCTTTCTCCACATCCTCACCAACACCTATTATTTCTTGCGTTGCTGATGTTACTCATTCTGACAGGTGTGAGGTTACATCTCATTGTAGTTTTGATTTGAATTCCACTGATGACCAGTAGTGTCAGCTGAGCATCTTTTCATGGGTCTGTTGGCCATCTGTATGTCTTCTTTGGAAAAATATCTATTCATGTCTTCTGCCCATTTTTAATTGGATTATTCATTTCTTGGGTGTTGAGTTTTTTAAGTTCTTTATACATTTTGGATACTAATCCTTTATTTATATTACCCTTGTCATTTGCAAATATTGAAAGCTTGTTTTATTTAGATTAGATTGTTCTTTTTCTGATCTAGCAATTTTTATCAACTAAAAATCTATTTTTATCAGTTCTTAAAGTGCTACATTGTTTGTTGAAAATTGAAAACACACTAATTGTCCTATGTTAGTTTATTTTTTAATTATTTTTATGTAAAATATCTATGTTTCTGTACTTGGGCCCATTAGTTCCTTAGTTTGCACTTATTTTGTTCTCATCTAAAAATTTTAAGGAAAGAGATGTGGGCCCATATTACTGTGTCATTATGATTATGTTAATTAGATTTTATAAAGAAATAGGGACTAAGAAGCTCAAACCAAACCACTAAATTAAAGAAATAATTAGAATTTTGGAATCAGATTACTAAATTGAGGTCAAGTATCTGGATATCATGACAAAGATCAATCATCCATTTTTCTATCTATCCATTCCTTGATATTTTATAAAGTGTCATGTACTATGTTAAGTTGAAGATACACATATTAATAGAGCCCAATCCCTGACCTCAAGTAGTTCACAGTTTCATCAGGAAGTCTCGTTATCAAGGAAAAGGCAGAAAAGTTAGCTGTCAGATGACATGTGGTCATCTCATCTCAGGAGATCAGAACATATTTTTATTAGGTATAGACTATATGTCAAACATAACACATGTGCTACATATGTAGCTATATGTGTATTAAATGTATATATATGTATAAATATAAATTAAATGTTGCTATAAATGTATTAAATGCCTGACTTACTAGTTATTTGGACACTTGGCTGGAGAGAAGGGAGGGATTAGGTACTTCAAACTCTCCTGGACACTGCTGGACTGTGTTGAGTTAGCATAGCTGCAATGAAGGTGGATCTACCTAAAAACCATTTGGAAAAGTTGAATGTAGAAAGGGTGTCATTAAAAGTGAGGCATTTTCTTTTAGTTGATCTCTCTGTCTCATAAATACAGAAGTTGACAGAAACATAGACTTAATTCATGCTAGAAATCCATTTATAAAGGTCTCCCTTTATATTAGTTGGTCATTCAAACTTTGCTAAGTTCTGTGCTTCAGTGTGAGCAGTAAAACATTCATTTGTTGTATGACTTGCACTCATTTTCAAATATAGACTGGGTGAATTTTTTTTGAGGGGGACCAGTGTGCATACCCCCATGAAACTCAAATGCAATTTCTGTGTAGCCTTGGTAAATTAGCATGTATTGAAATGGTGTTTAATTGTAATTAATGCTTTTCATAATCTATCAGATATGCCAATTTACTGCAATTATTATCTTCATTTTGCAAATATAAGTTGGTTTTTTTGGTCTTGCAATTGGGCAGCTATTAAAGGCTTCCTATTTTAAGTATGTAGTGTCACAGTTTTTTTTTTTTCCTCCCCACTTCCAGGAAAATCATACATGTAGATTTTATTGAAGACACCAGGAGGCTGTGTCAAATGACCTTTTCTCGGGCTTTGAATTCAGAATTCAGGTGATTGTCATTCACTTGAAAGCTATCACCCTTAGCACAAGAAATGAAAGAATGGAAGTTCTTTACTCTATGATCTGAAAATGTTGAACTCAAGTGTTCATTAAAAAATGCAAAAAAAAGAGATTCTGTTATACAGATGTTAAAATTAAAGTCCCAGTGCTTATTTCTATACAAGACAATTATTTCCATTGTTCTTTCATAAATTTTTATTACTCAAAGAATTTTTCCCTGGAATGCAGCTACCTTGTTTTTCTAAATGTAGGTTGAGCCTTCATGATTGAGCCTAATGAGAAATCTGACTAGCAAATCATCCAAGAAAAGCAGCTGCAGAAATCTATATAGTATAGGGCTGATGGAGACATTAAAAACATATTTTTAAAGCTCAGAAACATTTATGAAAAGTAACTCGGGATATGCAAAGTCTGTCAAGTAACTTATTGATGAAAATGCTTGTCTCAGGTTGGAATCAGAAGGTATTGATGGTAATAAAGTCAAGACACCCACAAGATATCCCAATTTGGGAGTGTAGTTATTTAGAAGTCATCAAGTCTAAAAGATTTATCTGATGCTTTATGGATGGAGTCATTTGATGGAATCTGATAAGAATAATTAAGGGGAGCTCTTAACATAGGTGTTTGTGTTGCTGAAACTCATGAATAGAAACAATACAAACTTCTGAAGTTTTCTCACTATCATGGTTGACTCAGATCATGCCTCAGTCAATTAGCCTTGGTATCTTTCCCTTGGCCAGCTATAGATATGTTTGTGGCATGCTTTTTGAACGATTAACTTGGATATGATTCCAATAATTATCCTGACTTAGCTCAATTTATGAGGCTTAGACACCAGCTAATGTGTGATATAAGGAGTCAGAGAGTCAGTAGAGTCAAGTAGTCATAGAGCAGCCGAAGGACACTGCTAGGTTCTCTTAGTGGTTTACTGAGGTCTTTCTGGGAAAACCAGAGATGGCTCTGGTGGTCAGGCTAAGGAGAATAGAATCACAAGGCCAGCTTCAGGAACTAAAGTGCAGAGAAAAGTGAGATTACTGTGGGTTGACATATATGTTCATGGCAGGAGCTCTAATGCTAAGTAAGGCAAGGCTAAGAGTCAAATAACATTAAAGCCATTTCATTCGTTGCTTGTGTGCTTAGGTTGTTTGCCACTACAATACTAGGTGCCATCAAATAATAATGATTGTGTGTGATTTGTGTTGCTGTCTTCAGATTACTTTCAATTACACACAGACAAGTATTTTTCCTATTATCTCAAGTTTTAGCTCTTCCATTAAGCCTTCTCTAAATAATCCAGCTTCTCAGTTGAATTATTGTAATTCCACAATTTATACCACTTACTTTGCATTTTTAAAATATTCACTCTTGTATAGCTCTCTATCTCAGATGAATATATTTTGTCTAATGAGATTTAACTTTGAAGGTAGGGCTCTCATCGTGTACTTATTTTGTATCTTTCATAGTGCACAAAACAATGATGTATACATATATATTAGACAGTCTTGGTTTATATCCATTGTTCTAGCATATAGCACATTTAGCATGGATTCCAAACTTTCTTTTTTAATGAAGTATAATTGTTAATAATTGCATGAAAATTAGGCATGATGGGTTTGGTAGATGTCCATTTTGTATTTTCAGCTTTCTACCATGATCTCATAGAGTCATGTGAGGTTCATGTACAGAGTTCTCACTTTGAATTAGAAAAACAGCCAGTTTGAGCCTAGGTCACAGTTTATCCTAATTATTTCTACATGCACCATAGGTAATGCCTTCCTTTTAAGACATATAAGGGCTCTTACTGGTAAAGCAAAAGGTGGTCAGAAAGGAGCATCTGTGAACAGCAATATCATTCTTGTTTTCACTGGTGGTAAGATTAAATTTCATTGTCTTTGTCCCTGCCAGCCATTTTATGTACTTAAGAGTTGTTCTATGGCCAGGAACCCAAACTCAAAAGATGCCTGGAGCTCAGAGTTTACTAGTCAACGGGTACATAGAAACAATTGCTTAGGGGCACCTGGTTGGCACAGTCGGTTAAGCATCCAACTCTTGGTTTCTGCTCAGGTAGTGATCTCAGTGTTGTGCATCAGGCTGCACTTGAAACTCTCAACCTCTCCCTCTGCCCTTCTCCCCATGCTCTCATACTTTGTCTCTCTCACTCTCAAGTAAATACATCTTAAAAAAAGAAATAATAGTTTAGATGAATGTAAAATATTTAGGGAAATAGAAGCTGAACAGTCCTCCAGATTATATAAAATATATAGAGAGAGGAGTCTGAATATACTTGCTGTGGTGGATGTGCTAATTCCTGTATGCTGAAATTCTACAAATATATATTGACTTTCTTATTTGCAGTATGTTTATACATAACAGTTATAAACTGTTGCCCCTTTAGCAACAATTTTTTGTATTCCCTAGGTATGCGTTATATACTCTATTAACATTGGGGAGGGAAAGAATATTTGTGCCAGGGATGGGAGGTGTTTCCATTTTAAAAAGGCTTCACAGAGAGGATGCTATTGATCCAATTTTTGAAGGATGAGTATGAATCTCACAAAAAGACAAGGGTAAATATATGTAGAAATGAAAGAAATAGTATGTTATGAGAATTGAGTTATTTAACATTGGGGAAGACATGGGGATCCTGTAGAAAAATTGCAGGAGCTAAAGTTTGCAAGGTTAAGCAGGGCCTAAACTGCAGAGTCCTTTGTATGCCATGTTAGGGACTCTGACTACACTGAAATCATTCATACATGGAATAATATGTTCATATTTTAGGTAGATCACTGGTCATTGTACAGAGAATGTATGAAAACAGAGATTTACCCAATAGCAAGTGATATTGAAGGCCCAGATTATGATGGTAAGAATAGGTATGAAAAGGAGGGAACAAATGAGAGAGATATTTAGAAGGTAAAATCTACAAAAAAAGGGTGACATATGTGTAGTAAGATAAAGCAAAGCCAAGTTAAAAATGACACTGAAATTCATAGTTTGGGAAATAAGATGGGTTTTAAGGTTTTCAAGTGGAAATATGGAATACAAACAAGGGACTAGTTTAAGAGAAATGTGAAGGAGTTTGATAAAATCGTCCTTGGACTTTTGAGGTTTAGGTATCTGTGGGACATCCACCACATCCACCAGAGATGTGTTTTCATTGACAATGTCAGTATGATGTTCTGGAGGGGGCCACAGGCAGGGATAAGGATGAAGTAGAATGAAAAGAGGTATGAAATATACATGGATTCCTGAAAACTACTGACATTTAGTAGGGGATGGTGAAAAAGAAGATTTTCTTTAAAAAATTAAGATCTAGGGGCACCTGGGTGGCTCAGTGGATTAAGCCTCTGCCTTTGGTCAGGTCATGATCTCAGGGTCCTGGGATGGAGCCCTACATCAGGCTCTCTGGCTCAGTGGGGTGCCTGCTTCCCCCACCCTCTCTGCCTGCCTCTCTGCCTACTTGTGATCTCTCTCTCTGTCAAATAAATAAATACTTTTAAGAATTTGAGATCTATAATCCTATTCTATAGAGGAGGGAGATAATTATATAAGCTCTCCGTCTCTCCTCTGAGTCTGCTGGACTACAGGTGTTTCTTTAGCAGTCTTTCTAGTGACTAGATGGTCCCTACATTCAAACTAAATTTAGGTATTTTTATTATACACAATCTCCTATTAGCACTTTTTATTAATTGAAATTTCAAACTGAGAGGGAATTGATATTAATTTAAGCATACAATAAATTATAAACAGATTTATTAAGTAGCTAAGTTTACTATTTCAACTCATTATAAATAATCATGTGGGAGTTTTCTTAGGTCACTGTGGGGATCAGTTCTTTAGGGAGGGGGTGATGAGGTAAGGGTCATAGTTTTATTCTTGTCTTATCTTATGCCTCTTTTTCCTTTTCTTTACACAGCTTTCCATGTTGCTTTGTATGTGTGTTGATGGGGCCTTTTGAACTCCTCCTGAAATTTAATCAATGTCACATTCTGTTATTGGCCTTATTATGTAATAATATGTTACTAATCCTTTCTGTAAATCTTTATAGAAGTGTTCTTCCTTTTTCCCATAACTCTTTTTTTAATTGTAATTTTATTTTATATCTTTCAGTGTTCCAAGATTATTTGTGCACCATACCCAGTGCTCCATGCAGTACATGCCCTCCTTAATACCCTCCACCAGTCTCACCCCTCTCCCCTCCCCCTCCTTCCAAAATCCTCAGTTTGTTTCTCAGAGGCCACAATCTCTCATGGTTTGTCTCCCCCTCTGATTTCCCCAACTCACTTCTCTCCATCTCCCAATGTCCTCCATGTTATTCCTTATGCTCCACAAGTAAGTGGAACCATTATGATAATTGACTCCCTCTGCTTGACTTACTTCACTCAGCATAATCTCCTCCAGTCCCTTCCATGTTGATACAAAAGTCGGGTATTCATCCTTTCTGATGGAGGCATAATACTCCATTGTATATATGGACCATATTTTCCTTATCCATTCATCCGTCGAAGGGCATCTTGGTTCTTTCCACAGTTTGGTGACTGTGGCCATTGCTGCTATGAACATTGGGGTACAGATGGCCCTTCTTTTCACGACATCTGTATCTTTGGGGTAAATACCTAGTACTGCAATTGCAGGGTCATAGCTTTTCCCAATACTCTTGCACTGTCTTGTGTTCCCGTGGTTTTCCCTTCCAGTAGACAGAA
Source organism: Pteronura brasiliensis (assembly GCA_004024605.1). NCBI lineage: Eukaryota > Metazoa > Chordata > Mammalia > Carnivora > Mustelidae > Pteronura > Pteronura brasiliensis. The sequence continues at coordinate 7,752 of PJEN01024922.1, forward strand.
GTAAAAAACTGATGTTTTTCTCTTACAATAGCCACCTGCTGCTTTGTCTGTTGTAAGGCTGTATGTTCCTCCTTTCTCGTGCTGTCTTTGCTTTGCTCTTATTGTATTTCCCCTATCCCTCTGTGCTTTGGTCACCCCTCATTTCATGCTTCCAGTATCTCTGCTAAATGCCGCAAATAGTCGTAGCATTTCTGCTTTCTGCAGTGTATTCTTGAATGATTTTGCATTGTTTGTGTAGAAAAAAGACTGGTTTCCTTGTAGATAACCATTGGGATGTTCACTTCTCAAGGGAAAAATCTATCTACATACATACAAACACCACACACACACACACACAATTTATGTCGTGATTTGATACCCTCACATTTAAAAACAGTCCCAATCTGTAACAAATATCACCTCAGTGCTTTTCCTTAAGTTTTGACTTTATACTGCCTCTTACATGTGACTTAAGTGTGCATTTTATGTGCTTCTAAGTATACACATACAAACTAAGAAATAATTAGAGTAAGGAATTTAAAGTGTTTATGATTTTTTTAAAATATTTTTTTAATTTATTTGACAGACGGAGATCATAAGTAGGCAGAGAGGCAGGCAGAGAGAGGGAGGAGGAAGCAGGATCCCTGCGGAGCAGAGAGCCTGATGTGGGACTCGATCCCAGGACCCTGAGATCATGACCTGAGCCGAAGGCAGAGGCCTAACCCACTGAGCCACCCAGGCGCCCCTGTTTATGAATTTTTAAAAATATAGTTAGAGTGATCTTACCTCATGAATCAGAATGATTAGTGACATTGCCTGCATTTAAAAATATGAAGGAAAGCTTTTACAGTAGGTACCAGAATTCTCAAAATTAGAACTATAAAAGAATTATAAAAATGCAAAATTCTCATTACCTTGTCAACATAGTGCTTCAGTTCTGCAAGAATTAATCATTCCTGCCATCCCATTTCAGTGCTCTATTATCTGTCATTGAGTTTGATAGACTCATATGGGGGGACATACAAATTTTAGTACATAATAATATGGGCTATAAAGGTGCTATAAACTATCTCTTTACAAAATGCCAAGCAAATGGTCACTTCATTGGGAAATCGATCAATACGACTTTTACTGTAGGTAAAAAATAGCATTAACAACTATATCCCCCTTGTTTTTGTTAGCATTTTACTCTCTTTAAAACCTTTACATAAAGAATCTCTACTTTGCTTCTAAAATATCTTATATAGGGGCAGGATGGGTGATACTATCATTTTATTTATCTTTTCAAATATAAGAAGAAAATTATGTCCCTAATTATTTGTCTGGATTTAGACAAAGCTCAAGTCTTGTGTTTTCTGACTGGTAATCTATTGGTTATTTCTTTCATAACCAGAATCATGAACTGTATCACAGAGGGTTTTGTTGTATAACATTATTTTATCAGTGGATTAGATAAGTATTTCTGTAGTGGCTGAAGAAAATGGGAAATCAAACCAAACTAGGAAGGATAACCAATATGTTAAATTCCAGAATTAGGAACCCAAGAGGTTCATGTTTCCCCAAGGAAAAAATGAAAAGTTTATGTTTGGGTCATAAAACAAAACAAAATACAACTTTATGAATATAGAACTAAAAGAAATACAAACAACCCTCTAACTTCTCCAAATCCATTATTTTAGTGGAATGTAAATTCAGTCTGAGTCCACAGAGGAATTTAAGAGTTTAGAAAACCTAATGTGATATAAAACTTAATCCACAAAATAAAAACTTTAGAATGAGCAGTGTCATGTATTCATTCTACTCTGTCTTGGTCAGATCACATGTGGAAAAACTCAGATTTCTAGACTCTATTCTTGAAGAGAAGGAAAATCAGTATGTGTTTGGAAATAAGCAATGAGGATTGAAAATAGCCTAAAAATCATACTATATTAAAAATAGTTGCAAGAACTGGGAAGTTCTCCACAAATTTAGAAGAATGTAATGTGTAAGGGTTTTGAATGGAATCATACATAAAAGGTGGTAAAAGTAAAAGAATTTATCAGGATTCTTTTAGATGCTCTAGGCAGTACTGTGTTCTGATCAATTCTCAGTATTCTTCCAGTTTCCTTTGCAAGAGTATCAGTATTATAAGGAGAAGTTCTCATAGTTTGGTGATACCCCCTTAAGACTGCCCACTTCTCTCATTAACAAACTAATATCTTGCTTTCATCTGCTACTTTTTTTTCCATCTGCTACTTTTATTTTATTTTATTTCATTTTATTTGTTTTTTAAAAATATTTTATTTATTTATTTGAGAGAGAGAGAGTGAGCGAGAGCATGAGAGGGGAGAAGGTCAGAAGGAGAAGCAGACTCCCTGCAGAGCTGGGAGCCCAATGTGGGACTCAATTCCGGGACTTCAGGATCATGACCCCAGCCGAAGGCAACAGCTTAACCAACTCAGCCACCCAGTTGCCCTCCATCTGCTACTTTTAACAGACTTCTTACTAAAGTATAATGTACGAAGAAAAAAGTACACAGATTCTAAATGTACAGCTTAATGGTTTATCACAAAGTAAGCACACTATGCATAACTGCTATCCAGATTAAAAAAATAGAGCATTATGAACATCTCAGAAGTCCCCTTTCTGCCACCTACCAAGCATTTCCAGTTCTCTTTCCCAGAGGAAACTACTTTCCATACTTCTATTTCCATAGGTTATTTTGCCTGTTTTTGAACAGTATATATATATAGAAATGAAATCATACAGTAATATTCATTTTTTGGATTCCATCATTCCACATTATGGTTGTGAGATTCACTCATGCTGTTGCATATAGTAGTGATATGTTCATTTTCATTGCCATATAGCATTCCATTGTATGGATATGCCACAATTCATGCATTCTGCTACTGATGGATACATGGATTTTTTTCCCCAATTTTGGCTTTCCTGAGTAATGCTATGATGATCATAGGCAGATTTATCAAGCCATTGATGAAGCTTAAGTTTCAGTGTCCATCATTTGCATAGGCCTCTCTGAGAGATATGAATTGTTAGGATTTAGAGAGTATTCTAGATAGGGAGGGGAATATTCATATGAATATTTCATATTCATATTCTGTGAAATATCTCTATGAAAGCATTTCTGGTAAGATATCTAAAAACAGGGACACCTGGGTGGCTCAGTGGGTTAAAGCCTCTGCCTTCGGCTCAGGTCATGATCCCAGGGTCCTGGGATCGAGCCCCGCATCGGGCTCTCTGCTCAGCAGGGAGCCTGCTTCCCCCTCTCTCTCTGTCTGCCTCTCTGCCTACTTGTGATCTCTGTCTGTCAAATAAATAAATTAAAAAAAAAAGATATCTAAAAACGTTCCAGAAGAAAGAGACCTGAATCTCCAAGCCTACTATAGTTGTGGTATCTTTTATCATGCTAATTTAATATTAATTTCTGTATCTAATCTTACGTTCCTAATTTTGTATTTTTTTTATCAGCCAGAGCCCCCTATATTGTATAAGCCTCACATCAGTGAAACATGGATACATATCTGGGCATGGACTTTTTGTTCATGTTTTTGGCATATATTCTATAAAATATATACTTAGGAGTAGAGCACTGGATCATTTGATATACTCAATTCAGCTTTAACTACCAAGTAGAGTTCCAAATTTGTTGCACTCTTTTTAAATCTCATGCTCAGTATTTGTGTGTTCCCTTTGATCACATTCTGGCCAATAATTGGTATTTGATGCAGGGTCATACCACCATGGTTTTAATTTGCACTTCTGTGTTGAATAAAGATGTTGAACATTTTCTCATGATTATTGGTTATTTGGCTATCATCATTTGCGAAATGTCTGTGTATGACTTTCACTCATTTTTATTGAGTTGTCTTTTTCTTACTGGTTTGTAGAAGCTTTCATATATGCTGGTTACATCACTTCTGTTGTTACAGAAGTTACAGCTCAAAACCTATTTTACATATGGTTTAGAAGTTTTAGAAGTGATGTTAGCAAGATGGTGAATTAGGAAGCTCCAGACCTTTCTTTCCCCATGGAAACATTTTTAGAAATTGAGACTAACTAAAATAACTTTTTAGGACCTCTGGAAGCCAGTCAAAATTCTGCCGCAACCACCAAGATAACAATCAAGAAAAGTTACATTCAAAACCGTAGGAAATTTTGTGGCACTTTTATTCACCCTGTCCCTACTCCATCCTTTATGCAGTGTGATGTAGTTTGAGGAGGTAGCCCAAATCCCAGTTCCTTTCCTTGAGGCAGCAGGAGTACAGCAGAATTTATTTGTAATGTTTTAACCTGTCTGTGGTTTGTGTCAGAGGGCCTGGTCCTCTCTGACTTTGAAAGGTGGCATAGTTCAAATCTCAGGCTAATAAAGGAGCAGACGGCAATAGTGAGTGTAATAGTATGCAAAAACTATAGGGGGCCTGCTGATCTGTGGATGTCTAGGACAAAACTGATGGTCAGAGAAAGAGAATAAAATATCTAAGGTCCCAATAAGAAGATAGGGTAAGGAATATTTGGAAATTAAGATATTTAAGGGCATGTATACAGGAGCAACTAAAACACATGCACATACTCCCAGGTAGTATGCACGTCCAGAAAAGAGCTGAGAAGACCTTAAGCCTTTGCTCTGGGCTGATCCCAGCACTCAGAACACACCTTACTAATTAATGAAGGTCTTCTTGGCCAGTCTACAAAGACTGGGAGAGGTGGCTCTTTTTTCACATGCCAAATTCTTAACAAAAATTACAAGGTATAGAAACAAACAAAAGATGGCTCTTTCAAAGAAACAAAATAAATCTTCACAACCCATCACTAAGAAACATAGGCATGGGAATTATCTGACAAAGCCGTTAAAACCACTGTCTTAAATATGCTTAAAGAGCTAAAGGTAAACAAGGACAAAGAATTAAAGGAAATCAGGGAAATGATATATGAACAAAATGAGAATGTCAGCAGGGATAGAAATTATTTGAAAAAGAAAAAGAACCAAACAGAAATTATGGAGCTGAAAAATATAAAGACTGAATTGAAAAAGTTACAAGAGGGGTTTAATAGCTGGCTCAAACAGGAAGAGGAGAAAATCAACACACTAAAAAACAGGTCACTGGAAATTAATGAGTCTGAGGAGCAAAAAGAAAAAGGAATGAAGAAATGTAATCAAAGTTTAGGAGACTGAAAGGAAATCATCAAACAGACAAGTATACCCTTTATAAGAATTCCAGAAACTGAGAAGAAAGGGCCAGAGAGATAATTGAAGAAATAATGGTCTCAAACTTTCCAAATTTGAAAAAGATGTGGATATACAAATCCAGAAGGTGAAGGAATTCCAAGTAGAATAAAAGAATAAAATGAAAGAGACTCACAATTAGATGCATTATAACAAAATTATGAAGAGTCAAAGACAGAGAATCATGAAAGCAGCAAGAGAAAAACTGTCACATACAAGGGATCCTCAATTAGATTAATGATGGATTTTTCTACCGTAGAGAAGTGAAACCAGTGGGACAATATATTTAAAGTGCTCAAACAATGTGGTATTGATTTGAATTTCCCTGATGGCTAATGATGTGGAACATTTTTTCATGTGTCTGTTAGCCATTTGCATGTTTTCTTTGGAGAAGTGTCTGTTCATGCCTTCTGCCTGTTACTTAACTTGATTATTTGTTTTTTGGGTGTGGAGTTTGAGAAGTTCTTTATAGACCTTGGATGCCAGCACTTTATCTGTATCTTCTCCCTTCTTCCATTGCCTCTTAGTTCTGTTGCCTGTTTCCTTAGCTGTGCAGAAGCTTTTTATCTTAATAAAGTCCCAAAAGTTCATTTTTGCTTTTGTTTCCCTTCCCTTTGGACACATGTCATGAAGGAAGCTGCTGTGGCTGATGTGAAGAGGTTACTGCCTATGTAATCCTCTACGATTTTTTAAAAATTAAATTTAATTTTTTTCAGTGTTCCAAAATTCATTGTTTATGCACCACACCCAGTGCTCCATGCAATATGTACGCTCCTTAATGCCCACCACCAGGCTCACCCAACTCCCCACCCCTCTCCCCTCCAAAACCCTCAGTTTGTTTCTCAGAGTCCACAGTCTCTCATGGTTCTTCTCCCCCCTCTGATTTCCCCCAATTCACTTTTCCTTTCTTTCTCCTAAAGTCCTCCATGTTATTCCTTATGCTCCACAAGTAAGTGAAACCATATGATAATTAATTCTTTCTGCTTGACTTATTTCACTCAGCATAATCTCCTCCAGTCCCATCCATGTTGATACAAACATTGGGTATTCATCCTTTCTGAAGGCTGACTAATATTCCACTGTATATATGGACCATATCTTCTTTATTCATTTGTTTGTTGAAGGTCATCTTGGCTTTTTCCACAGTTTAATGACTGTGCCCATTGCTGCTATGAATATTGGGGTATGATGGCCCTTCTTTTCACTACATCTGTATCTTTGGAGTAAATACCCAGTAGTGCAATTGCAGGGTCATAGGGTAGCTCTATTTTTTATTTCTTAAGGAATCTCTACACTGTTTTCCAAAGTGGCTGTACCAAGTTGCATTCCCACCAACAATGTAAGAGGGTTCCCCTTTCTCCACATCCTCTCCAACACTTGTTGTTCCTTGTTCTGTTAATTTTGGCCATCCTGACTGGTGTAAGATGGTATCTCTGTATGGTTTTGATTTGAAACTCCCTGATGGCTAACGATGATGAACATTTTTTCATGTGTCTGTTAGCCATTTGTATGTCTTCTTTGGAGATGTGTCTGTTCATGTCTTCTGCCCATTTTTCGATATATCTGTTTTTTGAGTGTTGAGTTTGAGGAGTTCTTTATAGGTCTTGGATATCATCCCTTTGTCTGTAGTGTCATTTGCAAATATCTTCTCCCATTCTGTGGGTTGCCTCTGTTTTGTTGACTGTTTCCTTTGTTGTGCAGAAGCTTTTCATCTTGATGAGTCCCAAAAGTTCATTTTCACTTTTGTTTCTTTTGCCTTTGGAGACATGTCTTGAATAAAGTTGCTGTGGCCAATTTTGAAGAAGTTACTGCCTATGTTCTCCTCTAGGATTTTGATAGATTCTTGCCTCACGTTGAAGTCTTTTATCCATCTCGAGATTGTCTTTGTGTGTGGTGTAAGAGAATGGTCAAGTTTCATTCTTCTATACGTAACTGTCCAATTTTCCCAACACCCTTTATTGAAGAGACTTTTTTCAACTGTATATTTTGTCCTGCTTTGTCAAAGATTATTTGACCATAGAGTTGCGTGTCCATATCTGGACTCTCTACTCTGTTCCACTGGTCTATGTGTCTGTTTTTGTGCCAGTACCATGCTGTCTTGCTTATCACAGCTTTGTAGTAAAGCTTGAAATCAGGCAATGTGATGCCCCAGCTTTGTTTTTCTTTTTCAACATTTCCTTAGCAATTCCAGGTCTTTTCTTGTTCCATACAAATTTTAAGATTTTTCATTCCAGTACTTTGAAAAATGATGGTGGAACTTTGATTGGGATGGCATTGAAAGTATAGATTGCTCTAGGCAGTATAGACATTTTAACAATGTTTATTCTTCCAATCCATGAGCATGGAATGCTTTTCCATCTTTTTGCATCTTCTTCAATTTCTTTCATGAGTGTTCTGTAGTTTCTTAAGTACAGATCCTTTTCCTCCTTGGTTAGGTTTATTCCCAGTTATCTTATGGTTCTTGGTGCTATTGTACATGGAATCAAGTCTCTAATTTTCTTTTCTATATTTCCATTTTAGTGTATAAGAAAGCAACTGATTTCTGTGGGTTGATTTTGTATCCTGCCACATTACTGATTTGCTGTATGAGTTCTGTGCTATATGAGTTCTAGTAGTTTGGGGTGGCATCTTTTAAGTTTTCCACATAAAGTATCGTGTCATCTGCGAAGAGAGAGAGTTTGACTTCTACTTTGCCAATTCAAATATCTTTTATTTCTCTTTGTTGTCTGATTACTCTTGCTAGGACTTCTAATACTATGTTGAACAACAGTGGAAAGAGTAGGCATGCTTGTTGTGTTCCTGATCTCAAAGGGAAGGCTGTCAGCTTTTCCTCATTGAGAATGATATTTACTGTGTGTTTTTTATAGATAGATTTTATGAAGTTGAGGAGTGTTACATCTATTCCTATACATTGAAGCGTTTATATCAGGAATGGATGCTGTATCTTGTCAAATGCTTTTTCTTCATCAATTGAGAGGACCATGTGGTTCTTCTTTCTTCTCTTATTGATTTGTTCTATCACATTGATTGATTTGTGAATGTTGAGGCACCCTTGCATCCCATGGATAAATCTCACCTGGTCATGGTAGATAATCTTTTTAATGTACTGTTGGATCCTATTAGCTAGGATCTTGTTGAGAACCTTGGCATCCATATTCAGCAGGGATATTGGTCTGAAATTCTCCTTTTTGATAGGGTCTTTGCCTGGTTTGGGGATCAGGGTAATGCAGACTTCATAGGAAGAGTCTGGAAGTTTTCCTTCTCTTTCTATTTTTTGAAACAGCTTCAGAATAATTGGTATTAGTTCTTCTTTGAATGTTTGGTAGAATTCCCTAGGAAATCTGTCAGGTCCTGGGCTCTTGTTTTTTGGGGAGGTTTTTGATCACTGCTTCAATCTCTTTACTAGATATTGGTCTATTCACGTTGTCCATTTCTTCCTGTTTCAGTCTTGGAAGTCTATAGGTTTCCAGGAATGCATCCATTTCATCTAGGTTGCTTAACTTTTTGGCATATAACTGTTCGTCTAGGTTGCTTAACTTATTGACATGTAACTGTTGATAATAATTTCTGATGATTTTTCTGTTTCTTTGGTATTAGTCATGATCTCTACTCTTTCATTCATAATTTTATTAATTTGGGTCCTCTCTTCTTTTGGAGTAGTTTGGCCAGCAGTTTACTGATCTTATTGGTTCTTCTTTTAAAGAACCAGCTTCTAGTTTCCTTGATGTTCTCTGCTGTATCTTTAGTTTCTAATTCATTGATCTCTGCTCTATTCTTGATTATTTCCCTTCTTGTGCATGTGGTTGCCTTAATTTGTCGTTGATATTCCAGTTCTTTAAGGTGTAAAGAGAATTGGTGTATTTGGGATTTTTCCATTTTTTTGAGCGAGGCTTGGATGGCTATGTATTTTCCTCTTAGGACCACCTCTGCTGTATCCCATAGGTTTTGGACCAATGTCTTCATTCTCATTGGTTTCCATGAATTGTTTAAGTTCTTCTTTGATTTCCTGGTTGATCCAAACATTCTTGAGCAGGATGGTTTTTAGCTTCCAAGTGTTTGAATTCCTTCAAAGCATTGTGCTCGGAGAATATGCAGGGAATAGTCTCAGTCTTTTGGTATTGGTTGAGCCCTGATATGTAACCCAGTATGTCATCTATTCTGGAGAA
>PJEN01024923.1:0-17125 GCA_004024605.1 Pteronura brasiliensis
GGTAGTGCAATTGCAGGGTCATAGGGAAGCTCTATTTTTAATTTCTTGAGGAATGTCCACACTGTTCTCCAAAGAGGCTGCACCAACTTGCATTCCCACCAACAGTGTAAGAGGGTTCCCCTTTCTCCACATCCCCTCCAACACATGCTGTTTCCTGTCTTGCTAATTTTGGCCATTCTAACTGGTGTAAGGTGATATATCAATGTGGTTTTAATTTGAATCTCCCTGATGGCTAGTGATGATGAACATTTTTTCATGTGTCTGATAGCCATATGTATGTCTTCATTGGAGAAGTGTCTGTTCATATCTTCTGCCCATTTTTTTATATGATTATCTGTTTCTTACAAATTTTTTTTTAAAACAGAAAGGATGAATAAAGAAGGATCACTAAAATAGTGTCCTTCTTATGATTTACAAAGAACATCCAATGATACTTTGTCAAATTTCCTATCTAAAACTGCTAAAAAAGTGACCTGTGGTATTACATTAATTTTTCTTTCAATATGCCTTGAGTATTTCAAATAGAGTTTACCTGAATCTTATACCTCATAGAAAGATTCTTACCTCACATAACCAAAGTGGTCACAAGGCTCATGAGGCTGCTTCTTACAGAAGCAGGATGGATCCCCACATAAAATTCGGTTAGGATATCCAGATTATTGATGCACCGTATTTGCTAACAGAGTATGAAAGGTTTTAATATTTTTTTAAATTTTGTTTAACTCACATAAAAAAATCTTTCTGGGAAGAAAAAGACAAACTTAATAAGTTGTTCTGTAAATTGTTTAAGAAAGCAGAGAAAGACAATTGCCTTGCTGTTGTTATAGAGAGCTGACACCTGGGAGTGGGGCCAGGATGAGGGCTCCTGTACAGGTTTTGAACTTTGAAATTCATGGCAGTGCTGCAGGGAGTAGCACTGTGGCTTTTTATAAGCTTGCCCAGATGTGGAGCAGAAAGGAACATGGAGGGGTAGGGCTTCAAAGCTGCCAGTAGTCAAACATCAAAAATGGAGTCAGACTATTAAAGTAACAATAAGAGCAACTTTTTATGAAGAATTAAAATTTTTCAGGTCTTTTTTCAGATTGATTAATTGATTTGAGAGAGAAAGAGAGAGTGTAAGCGTGGGAGCAGAGGGCAAGCAGGGAGGGAGAAGGAGAGAATCTCCAGTGGATTCCACCCTGAGTGCAGAGCCCAATTCCAGGGGTGAGGTTTTGGGGAGAGGGGGGTTCCATCTCAGGATCCTGAGATCATGACCTGAGCTGAAACCAAAAGTCAGAGATTTAACTTGACTGAGCACCCAGGTGCCCCTCTATCTTCATATGAAAAAACTAACTTTAAAATTGCCCAAGGTCACATCAAGGATTCTAACTCAGTTTTATATGATGCTTTTTTCTTTTGTTTCACATTCACATTGAAGTTTCCCACAAGCGCTGGATGGAAAGTGACAGAAGCCTTTCCATGGAGAACATACTATTATTCTCAGTGTTCATTTATTTTTACTGATGCAGCCCACAATAATACTAACATTTTCTGAGCATTTGGTATGTACTCAGGTATCACTCTAAGTTTCTTACAGGGATTTTCTCAATCAACGACAAATCTGTGAGGGAAATAGTTCATAATCTCCATTTTACAAATGGTGAAACTGAAGTACTTAGAGGTTAAGTTAGTAAAATGTGGACTAGAATTAACACAGATAGTCCTACTCCAGAATACAAGTTCCTAACCACATGCTATGTTGCTTTTTGGCAGGCATTTTAAGTTCTATACTATTTTCTCTTTGGGGTTCATACAAACAAGGTTTGCTTCAGTCATGAGACCCTATATCTAGTTAACATGACAGTTCATTCACCGCTTTTGTGTCAGGTCCCTAACTTCTAATCTCAAGTACAGGTTGAATGTGTCTGTTCCCAAACTCTACCCATGAGAGATATAGTCCCACTAAAAATGGCTAAAAAGTTAAATTTCTGTATAATAAATCTTAGGAATATATAAAGCTATGATAAAGTAACCAAAGGAAATGTCTCATCACTCAAAAATGAGAGAATACTCTAAAGGTCAGAGTATTTTTTTTTGTTCTAAATCAAGGAGTTGAATTTCTGATACATCCTTAGAGCACAGATTTTTAACAGTCAGAAGAAAGGAAGTAGTACACATCACTATCTTTTCTGACAATGAATAATCAGTCAGAGAAGGCAATGAGCTTGGCTCCTCCACTTAGTCCCTTTCCTTAGCACATTCTACTTAAAAATAATGTTAAATAAAAGATGTGTTCCTTGCTATCATTCCATATATCAGCAAAAAGTTAAGTATAAGCATATACAAATCTCCTATGTCGGACATTTATGTTTGTCTCCTTATTTACATGTTTACCTAAACTATAATGTACGAAGTAGTTTTAATTTCACAGTCATATTTTTTCAGGGAAACTTTTGAGAATTTCTCTTATCCCTATACTTAATTCCTTAGATCAGTGCATTTATCCCACCCTCTTTCCCTCCCCCTTCCCTCTTTTACTTCTCCCTGTCCTTTCTTTTGTCTTCTTTTCCTTCTCTTTCTTTTTTTCTTTTTTTTTCCCCTCTCCTTCTCCTTCCTTCCTTCTTGTCTCCCTCTTTATTACTTCCCCTGAGGAAACATTTATTTCCAAATAAAGTGTTTTTCCAACAACTTTAATATATTTATTAAAATTACACTTCTATTAATTAGTGGGGGGTCCCAGAGCCTTTTCCTGTAGTGCCCCATTCCTTGTGCATCACAATAGGTCCTCTGACTCTAGAGTAATAATTTGAAAATCAATATTCTAGATGACTGACAAAAGGAATCTGTAGACAATCTACTTAAATATCCTAATCAGAGATGTAAGCATATCTGAGACACTCATATTTTGGTGCATAGGGTATTTATAATCCAGTAGAAAATATGTCTTTTAAATGGGCTTTCTGCTGCCTTCACAAAATTGTCATAAGGATCAAGCTGTAGATATTAGGGTAGAGATGTCTTAGAAGTTAATTCAATTCTCCACCTGATGATTCAATTCTGTATGCACACATTTTATTTTATTTTATTTTATTTTTTTATGTTTAAATATTTTTTTAACTTTTATTTTTTCAGTGTTCCAATATCCATTGTTTATGCACCACACCCAGTGCTCCATGCAATATGTGCCTTCCTTAATACCCACGACCAGGTTCATCCATCCCCTCACCCCCCTCCCCTCCAAAAACCTCAGTTTGTTTCTCAGAGTCCGCAGTCTCTCATGGTTCGTCTCCCCATCCAAATTCCCTCAACACTCTCCTCTCTTCCAATGTCCTCCATGTTATTCCCTATGCTCCACAAGTAAATGAAACCATATGATAATTGACTCTCTCTGTTTGACTTATTTCACTCGGCATAATATTCTCCAGTCCCATCCATGTTGATACAAAAGTTGGGTATTCATCCTTTCTGATGGAGGCATAATATTCCATTGTATATATGGACCATATCTTCTTTATCCATTCGTCTGTTGAAGGGCATCTTGGCTCTTTCCATAGTTTGGCGACTGAGGTCACTGCTGCTATGAACATTGGGGTATAGATGGCCCTTCTTTTCACTACATCAGTATCTTTGCAGAAAATACCCAGTAGTGCAAATGCAGGGTCATAGAGAAGCTCTATTTTTAATTTCTTAAGGAATCTCCACACTGTTTTCCAAAGTGACTGCACCAACTTGCATTCCCACCAACAGTGTAAGAGGGTCCTCCTTTCTCACATCCTCTCCAACACTTGTTTACTGTGTCTTATTGATTTTGGCCATTCTAACTGATATAAGGTCGTATCTCAATGTGGTTTTGATTTGAATCTCCCTGATGGCTAAGGATGATGAAGACTTTTTCATGTGTCTCTTAGCCATTTGCATGTCTTCTTTGGAGAAGTGTCTGTTCATGTCTTCTGCCCATTTTTTGACTTGATTATCTGTTTTTTGAGTATTGAGTTTGAAGAGTTCTTTATAGATCTTGGATATCAGCCCTTTGTCTGTAGTGTCATTTGTGAATATCTTCTCCCATTCCATGGGTTGCCTCTTTGTTTTGTTGACTATTTCCTTTGCTGTCTATATGCACACATTTTAGATGCAGATCATATCAATTTGAAAAACTCTAATTTTGATAAAACTATTCTTTATATCATCAAGAATTTTTTTGGAAAATATAAAATAAACTGAAAAGGACTCTACAAATACAAGACACTATTACTCTATTGTGCCAGGTGACACAAGGGCTACAAAGACTGAAAAGATATAATTCCTGGGTCTAGAAGCTTGTAATATTTTGTGGGGAGGAAGTGTATGAACATGCAAATAACTAAAGGGAAAATAGGATTGTGCCTACAAATCACAAAATTGATTTGTGCTTTCAAATAATAAAAAATTCATTCTGAGTATTCAAAAATATATTTCTCATACAGTTGAGGAAATCAGGAATGATCTCATAAAACTAAGGTGGACATTATTTGATGTGTAAGGTTCTTTTAGAAACTGAAATGCCTAGAGGTGCAAGGCATCATTTCAGTAAGGGTATGGAGATGAGGAATGGTAAGATCTTTGAATAGTAATAGATCCAATATGTCTGAATAAAAGCATATTGAGAAATCAGATATAAGGTACTCAATGTAAGTCAGCATTAATCATGTTCAGTGCAGATCTAATACCACAGGCACTGTAGAAAGATAAAGACTTGGGTTCAAATCCTGCATAGCTAATTACCATGTAACACTGACAAGGAATCTACCAGTATATTTTTCTTCTAAAAACAGGGAATAGGCTACAACTAACCCACTGGGAACCTAAGAAATTAGCATGAGCAAACTAATTGTTACTTATTACCGTTAACTTTATGGTTAATAATGACATGAATTATTGTTAATAATATTCCATCTTCAGGACACCTGCGTCGCTCAGTTGGTTAAGCGTCTGCCTTTAGCTCAGGTCGTGGTCCCAGGGTCTTGAGATTGAGCCCCACATCAGGCTTTCTATTCAGGGGGAGTCTCTTTTTCCTTCTCCCCCTACCCCCTGCTCCTGTTCTGTCTCCCTCATGCTCTCTCTCTCTCTCTCAAATAAAATAAATAAAATCTTTAAAAAATATAATATGCCATCTTTGAATAGATAGAAATTTAGTGACATAATAAGTTTTATGTTTTTCTGTTCATTTTGCCTATATAACCAGTGTTAATTTTACTGTTTAAGGTTCATGAAGCACCACTGCAAATTCTTCTTTAAATTTATCTGAGAAACATTTATTAGAATAAAGATGACAGTTTTAACTCAACTTCTGTCAAACCAAATCATTATTGTAATAACCTTGCAATACTTATAAACTAACTTATAATTACTTTTAGTCATGTCTTCAAAAGTTACAATTAATTTATTGGCAATATTGTTTTTCCATTTATAATAAATATACAGATTTTTTTAAAGATATATTTATTTATTTGACAGAGAGAGAGAGAGATCACAAGTAGGCAGAGAGGCAGGCAGAGAGAGAGGGGGAAGCAGGCTCCCTGCTGAGCAGAGAGCCCAATGCAGGGCTTGATCCCAAGACCCTGAGATCATGACCTGAGCCGAAGGCAGAGGCTTAACCCACTGAGCCACCCAGGCATCCCAATATACAGATTTTTAAAGCCACATGTAATGGCAAAATTGATCAAGGAGTAGCATGAGTCCTACAATTGCAAGTTAACAGTCTTATAATTCAAATAAGACTATACATTTATTTTACAAATATGTAATGAGTATATACAATGGACCATGAGTTGTGGTAAGTACTAGAAGCTGAGGGATAAAGGCCCTCTTTATCGCTAGGGTTCTCAGAAAAAATAAACTGGAAATAATGATGAAGACTTTGATAGTAATGTTAATGTGAGACGTAGGACATAAACAGCTACTATTAACCTTCCTAGGTCTGATAATAGCTAATATTTATTTGAATCATATAACAATGATATATTTTCAGATAAGAGGACAACTATATTGAGCCTTATAAAAAATTTCCTTCAATTTAGAATAAGGAGCTAAAATATGTGCAGATTATATCAGTAACTGCTGTTACCTCCCACCATCTACCACTTTTTCCTGACCAATGAAGAAAAACCAGTGAAGCAAAATACTTCTTAGGTTTACAGGAGTTGTATTTGAAATAAAAATGCAACTGCAATAACACCTTCTATGGAAATGCTGGTTATCTTTATTCAACTTTAAAACAATCTTAAAACATTTGTACCGTTGGCTCTGATTTCAACTCAACTATTAGGAATTATTTACTATGGGCAGTGAACTAGTGTATTGATTAATGTGAGGAATTTAAAGCTGAACAAACCATAGTCCATGGTTCACAGTATGATTTATAGGCATGTCCACAACAAGATAACTAAAAAGAACACAATATTCTGATCTTGGGGAAATTTTCACAGAGGAACAGACTTTGAAATGGAATGAGTAGAGATAGGCTATGCACACAGCATGAATGGAGGCACAAATATTAAAATATTACTAATAGAATTCTATCTGAAGAAATAAATAGAAAAACTGGGAAATGCTATTTTACTCAGAATATACATTTTCACTAGTTATAAATTTATAATTTTGCAGGTAAAAGTATAAATACACAAAGTGCATGTGTATATATATATGTAATATTTATAATACTAAGAGCATTACTAAAAATATATGCCAAAATGTATAACACTTTATTGCATATGATCATAATAGCAAAAAAATATTTTTCCTAAGAATGCAGAAGTAAGTTAAATACAGAGTAGATATTAGATATGAGTAACAAAGAAACACAGGTCATATTTGAAAATATTAAGTATTTGTTTCTGGCCAACTTTGTCATGCAGACAAAACTTTTTAATAACAATGTTTCTTGTGGGTGTGGTTCTTAGTTATGATCTTAAACTGCTAGGTTATTAAAAATATACAAGCTTCTAATATATTTATAATCATAGTTTGAGAATGATGATTTTACATACTACATAGTATTCTTCATTCTAATTTATAGTGCTGTTTGACTAAAAGGTCAGATTTTTCTTTTCAGTCACCTCACACAACAATGACAGGAAAATAGAATTACTAAAATTATTTCACTCATAACATGTTTTGAAGCAGTCTATTGCATAATATGCATGTAAGTTAAATAGCTAAAGTCAGCTGACATCATGTAAACAGAAAAAAAATGACTTTAACTGGATACTTTTTATTGAATTCAACTTTGTTGACTGTCTTACATGTGTAGGTGATATAGACTTTTTAATATATTTAGTGCCACTGATAAAGACAATTAATTTTCTTACAAGTATCATACAGTCTATAATATTGGTTTTATGAAAATTAATTTTACCACCTAGCCTGGAATATAGACAATTTGTAGGTAATTAAGAATGTTTAGAAATCTTTCAAACAAATTGCTGTTTCCTAGAGAACATAGCTATAAAAAATAAGAAATAAAATCTTGGGTTTTTTTTTATTTACTTAATAAATGATAAAGACTGCTAACAAAATGATGTTTTTGGAAGTCAAAAGTCCATGTTAATGATTTCAATGTACAAAATATATCCTTAATTGCCTATTTTGGGGACATTCTATAATATGGTTGGAAAGTGGAATCCAGTTGAATTGCTGGTGTTAATTTTTTAAAAGATTTATTTATTTTAGAGGGAGAGAATGGAGGAGAGGGGAGAGAGAGAGAGAGAATCTTAAGGAGATTCCCCACTGAATATGGAGCTGAACATTCAGCTTGATCCACTGATGCTGAATCGTAACCTGAGCTGAAATCAAGAGTCAGACACTTAACCTTAACACTTAGCCACCCAGGGGCCCCGAATTCATGGTGTTTAAATACCGATTCTTTGAAAGAACTATTGCTAATATTTTTTAAAATTTTCATTAAAGGAGATCAATATGTCTCAGGTAAACATGGAGAATTTTGAAGAGACAAGAGGTTTCCTTGGAGTTGAAGACTATATATTCTCACCATTTCTCCCTAAGATTCTAGGTTATTAAACTCCCGCTATGGTGAGAAGGATAATAGGCCCATATAATTAAGAAAAATGATCGCTCTGGGAAGAGAAAGAGATGGGATAGGCAGGGTTGCTACTGCACTGAGTAGATAACAAGGTGGTTATTTGGGGATTAGAGAGCTCACCTAATCCATTCAGTGGACAGACTTTTTAAAAAAATGTGAGGAAATTCAGGTTATGGTTTTTTATTAATATTACGATTTTTAAGCCAGTTTGGGCATGGGGTACCACTTGGCTGAACATCATTCTGAAGTGAGGGATTTTATATTACTTCACATCTTGAAAAATCCTATAGTCTGAAAAACATTTCACCCAGAGGTAGAGGAACTGGCCTGAATGTGAAGCCTACCCAAGGACTTCATCTTGCATATGTGGTTATAAGTTCCAACTGCTGTGGCAGCTGTAAGAGCATGACCAACAGGGCAGCAGCAAACAAATTTCTAAGTTTTTATGGAATTCAGGTCTAGAACTTCGGTGTAGTATAAGAAATTCAAAGACTCTTTGAAGAAAGGGCTCATCCTAGAATAAGCAGCTTCTAGGAAAAACTAACGAATCCTTTAGTGCATCTGAGTTCCTTTCTTATCACGGTCAGGTAAGAAACAGCAGGGCATTTTGGGGGGGACACTGTGAAGCATTCATATAGTCCTGGACATGTTAGGAAAAGAGAGAAAGAAAATGACACTGATCACTGCACTCTGAGACTCTGAATAGGAGTGAAGGCATTATTCTCACCCCCATTTGTGAATCAAAACATTCTAGTTACTGCTAAAACATGGTTTTAACCTTGCAGGCTTCATTGTGTTTTCTCCATTGTTGAAAAGAAATTTCATTTGACTTTTTTTTTGTTTTCTCTTTCTTTGCTGTAAAGCTCTAATGGATACCAGTTGATTAATGATTAGCTGGTGGATGGAAATGTTTCTAAAGATAGACATGCAAATGATATGCTTACTTCTAAGGATCAGAAATATATTAATAGAAGTGATTGTTGTACAAATATCATTATTTGTACTCATTACAATGATTGAAGAGTGAAAAATGAATGCTTCCAAACTTTTTTATAATGCACTTAAAACCAAAGTAAGCATTAAAAGTCGACCATTTTAATGATGTAGAACAAGACACCAGCAAGCTTTCTTCTCTTCTGAGTATACTTTTTGTGGATCAGCACATGAACAAAAAATACTCTTCTGTTGTTTTTGTTATTAAACAACTTATTTTGTTTCTTTGGGCAAAAACATTTAACCATAACAGTGATCAATGTTTCAGTAATGTGGACTCTTTGCAATTGTGATAATCAGATAACCATGTGGTTTCTGCCTTAGATATTTTTGAGGAAACTGATTTTGTTTTTTGTTTTTTTCTCTGCACAAATAGGAAGAATGACTTTTGATGCACAGTATTTCTATTATAGCCACTCCATAAAAGCAGGATCAATCACCCTAATAAAAATTTAGTTCAATGTCAAGATGCCACCAGATGCCACATATACACCAATATAAACAACATTAATGACATAATAAGCTTTTCTGGGAAAAGGACTGTGGCATCCAAAAGTAACCCTGAAATGACTCTGGGGAGTGGGGAAAGAAGATGGGCTCCACTTTTGTGATGGTTAGGGAGGGCCCAGAGAGGGGTTTCTCACAAATCTTGCATGGCTTGTATGGTTTGAACTTGTCATTGGTGCCAAAGGAGAAAGCATCCAGGCTAGCTTATAAGATTATCCAGATGTGGAGGAGAAGGTGAGCAGGAAGAGGTAGGGCTTAAAAGCTGTCAGCCATAAGACATCCAGAAAGGAGTTATACTCTTTATTACAATTCACCTTAATGTTTAATGACTAACATGTACAAAGTTTCATTTAATTGAATTTGAAACTGTTTAATAGGGGGTGCCTGGGTGGCTCAGTTGGTTAAGCAACTGCTCAGGTCATGATCCTGGAGTTCTGGGATTGAGACCCACATTGGGCTCCCTGCTCTACAGGAAGTCTGCTTCTCCCTCTGACCTCTTCCCTCTTATTCTCTCTCTCTCTCTCTCTCTCAAACAAATAAATAAAATCTACTTAAAAAAAAAAAAAACTGTGTAATACATGTTGTTGCCCTGTGAGACCTGTAGACCAATGCCAATTGGGAGGTAAAAGTTCCATTGTGTGTCTTGTTTAAGAACACAACAATACATACTTTGAGAAGTAAAATTAGTACCCTGTTCAGTATGGGCATGGGGTACCATTTGGCTGAACATCATTCTGAAGTGAGAGATTTTATATTACTTCACATCTTGAAAAATCCTATAGTCTGAACAACATTTCACCCAGAGGTGGAGGAACTGGCCTGAGTGTGAAGCCTGCCCAAGGACTTCATCTTGTTTCAATAATGTCTAAACTCAGAAGGGATTGAGGAGTATAGTGATGAGACCTTGCATATTGACTTCAGTATGGATAAAGACAAGACTGAACTTGAATTTTTTTTATATGTTTTATTTATTTGACAGAGAGAAATCACAAGTAGGCAGAGAGGCAGGCAGAGAGAGAGAGGAAGAAGCTCCCTGAGGAGCAGAGAGCCCAATGTAGGGCTCGATCCCAGGACCCTGGCTTTAACCCACGGAGCCACCCAGGCGCCCAACTGACCTTGAATTTTATCTTGAGTGTCTGTGAGTCAAGAGTTTCCAAGAACTTTTTTTCCCAAAGGCAGCAATATTGGATAAAGAATTGTTGTTGTGTCTACAAAATGAACCAGATATTCAACCCATTGAAAATGATCAAAGAGTCCATAAAAATAAAGAGATGGTGCCAATCTAGTGTTAAGATTACTGTCTGAAATATAGTCAGTAATGCTTTGGGTTTAGTCTTATAATATAGTCAAATAATATAGTCAGTAAACCCTTTGGGTTTCATTGTTGATCAGAGATATTCTTTGTTAAGGGATGAAAACCAGCAGCTCTCCAGCAAGTGCCAATCATGTATGAGAATGTTTCTGCCATACATAAAGTATAAAAATTGATTTTGCTGTGCTATTCATTTCATTCAATACCAATGGGCTATTTGCTGGATGGGTGGGAGAGAAAGTGACTTCCTCTGGCACCATGTATCTGACAATGGACTAGAGACAAGAATGCCATTCCCACTGCATCAGGAATATATCAGAAAACCCAGTTTTTTTTTTTTTTGTTTGTTTGTTTGTTTGTTTTACGTTGTAGGTACATTTTTCATTTGATCAGGGAAACCCTAGTGGTTGAGCCAAGCTTGTGAGGTGCTGCCTTTATGACCTAAGGCATAATGAACAGCTAGCTATAAGCTTAGATCCTAGGTAAACCCAGTATGCAGCCAACAACTGCTGATCTAATGGTATGTAACACACAAGTCCATGGGAACTTTATGCTCCAGAAGTCCAAAGGAAAGTTGTTGCCATCCTGACTGATCCAGAGGAGGTCTTAGAAGAGGTTGCTAAAGCTTCTACAGTGAAGGAGTGCCTCAGAGACATTACAGGGAGTACCTATTATATGGCAATTTGGATTGATTCTAGAGACTTCTGTAGTAAGGTACCTCATTCAAAATGGACTGTTTTGCAACAGCATAAATGGATTTAAGTCAAATTTATAAATTGAGAAGGCCTAAAAGATGTTTGGCTCGTGTTAACGTTGCTGTACTGAGCAAATAAATATTTGTTTCTTGATAGTGTCAATGATGGAGCAACACTAATTTTTAGGAATTTGACCAAGATGGTGAGGCCTTGTACCAGGGGTGGGTCACTGACTCATGACCTTTTGGTAAAACTCCTTTGTGATTTTTTGTATGCCCTGAATGAGTTTGTCAAATGAATCCCGAGAGAATAACATCATTGATGTGATGTCATACCTGTGCTCCTGGAGAAAGCTGAATGGGGTTAAATTTTTTCCTATAAAGATTGTATGAGGGGCACCTGGGTGGCTCAGTGGGTTAAAGCCTCTGCCTTCGGCTCAGGTCGTGATCCCAGAGTCCTGGGACCCATAATGAGTCTCTATTCATTTATTTCAAGTTTAAGATCAGGCCAACTGATTCTATTAAATGAAGAAATGGTCAGGAAAACTACCCCTTGTAAAAAACGGCATTGAACTGGCTTCAGTTCATAAAGGTCTGTTTTAATTTATATTGGATCATATTAATTATTCTAACTGAGGAGAGAGGTGGCAGAGGGAAGTCTATGGCAGATCCCATTTTGTCAAGCTGAATGATACATAACATGATTTATCTATTTAAATGTACTATTCATTGGATCAGAATGGCTGTGCTCACTATGGGATATTTTAGGACATTAAGTTTTACGACATGGAGAATTTTAGACAAGACAATAGTTCCAATTATTAAGGTGAGACTCTTATATTTGGTAACTCCTCCAAGAGAACAGGGGGCACCTTATTTAAATTTAGTGGAATCTCAGGTATAAATGTAACTTGAGCCCCAGTATCAATTAAGACTCTTAAAGTTTGCCAGTTGGTACATTTCAGCAGATGTTAAAGTTAATTTAGAACCTATACTGCAGAGGCATAAAGGTCAATCAGTGCAGTTTTATCTTTTTTGTTATTGTTATAAATTATTGTTGTAAATTTTGGATTTCCAAATAGGTCAAATTTCGGACCTCTATTTTAGTTTATTTTGTTTTCTTCCAGGCAATGATTACAACTTCCTCTTCTTGTCCTCTTCCCTTTTCCTCTTGTTGTTATTATTGTTGTTCTCCTCCTTCATTGTCATCATCACCAGAGTTGAATGAACTACCTTCAGTACCACTGCAGGGGAGATTCTCTCCAGCCTGCCCATATTTAGAAATTTCTTCTTCCAGATCGTGTTAAATCAGTACCATCAGAGTAAAGGGTTCCCTTGTGGCAACAGTTGCTTTACAGAGGTTAAGGACCCCAAGTTCAAATCAAGTTTGAATGAACCCTGTGATTATGCCACAGGGGTACCATGGGTATTTTTTCTAAAACCCTAAGGATCAGAATATCTTCTTTGGCCACAGAGGTATGAGCAGCAGCAACAGCAGCATTTTGTAGGGTCCTAACAAGCCATTTGCTTTTGGGGATGTGACCTCAGCAAGCCACATTGTGACTATTTTTCCACAAAAGCGACCATCCAATGTGCCCACGTATTGCAGAGAATATCAGTTTTCCCTATAAGTATTCTATCAAATGGGAGTCTATGTCTTATTTATAAATATAACCAGTGGTCACAGAGTCAGAGTTCTTCTCATAACCCTAGCATCAGCCATGATTTATACTGAATTGAGACACATGATTCAGTATGAATCAGAGAGAGTCCGGGCCAGGACACTCAACTCAGGACCATATTAAAGAGGGCGAAGTCCCATACTTCTGTCATTAAATATCATAGTGTAGACCAGGACACTCAACTCTGGGCCACTTTAAGGAGGTCCAAGTCCTACATTCCTATCCTTAAATGTCATAGTCTGGGTCAGGACACTCAACTTTGGGCCATTTTAAAGAGGGACAAGTCCCACATTCCTGTCCTTAAATATCAGAGTCTGGACCAGGACACTCAACTCAGGGCCACTTTAAAGAGGGCCAGGTCCCATACACCTGCTCTTCAATGTCAAGTATAAAAATTTCCAACATAGGTGTGTTGAACTATGAGAAGCGCAGTCGGTCTCAGCTACAGAGAAGCACAACTCAAATAGTATGTTTGCCACTGGCCAGTGCATCAAAGCAAAAAGAATAACAATGACTAGTGGTGGTGATCATTGCCCAGACAAACCATTTACAGCGCTCAGTGCAGCATCCAACTCACAAAGACAGGATGGACACCCCATTCAGAATTTGGTTCAGGTATTGAGATTAATGATGCCACACACACACCAGGAAGGTATGAAAAAGTTTAAGACTTACATATTAGGCTTTCTGGGGTAAGCACAATAATTTTCCCAGGATGGTCCAAAAGGAGACTGGCTATACTTTAACAGGAAGCAGAGGTGGTGTGAGGATAATTATACATGGGCCAGAGATTGCACACTTTGAACTTCCCACAAGCACAAAAAACAAAGCATCCAGGCTTACTTTATCAACTTTACCAATATGAAGGAGGAGTGGTGGAGCTTAAAAGCTGTTGGGACTCAATCATCAAAAATAAAGTCAGTCCATACCACAGTTCCAAAAGATTTCTCTGGTCTCTGATTATTATTCAATTTCCTTGTGAAAGGACATTATGGTAATATTAAATACCTTTGAAGAATAAGGTAGGTAAAATAAATATGTGCCTATATAACATTAATACTAATATATGACAAAGGACTAAATTTAAAATTGAGGAACACTAGAAAATGAATATTGGAAACATTTAATGAGACTGAAGCTAAATTAGAACTATACGTGAAGGAGAGTATAACAATTTGGATAATAATATGAAATGATATACACATGTAATTAAAGTTTCAGTTCTTTTGTAAAGAATTATTTTATGGGTTGTACCAAGCTGCATATGATATTACCTTTCAATGGTCATGTAATCAGATTTAATTCTGAATAGCCTAATTTGTCCGCTTAAATTATCAAGCATTAAAATTGAATTTAAATAATTTAGTTCTGAATATGTATAAACATTACGCTAGGAAAAAGTAGCTATTTATTTCACCACCAAGAAATGAAAGCCAGCTAAAATTCTAAATATCCAACAAATTCTACATTGACCAAAATGGCAATATACAGATAGAAATAGAAACATATTTTTTGCCTAAGATTTAGATGTCAATTTCCTAAACAGACTGTTAGCTCCCTCTAAGCATCTCAGATGTGCATGAGTCATGCTTTGCATTGAACAGCCTAAATAATGTGATCATTCCTAACTCTGTTACCAGCATCTTATGTGCTAAATGCCATTCAGTGCAGATAATGGAACTAATGTATTATTTTCAGAGATCCCTCTTTGTTAAGAGGAAAGTGAGTACTTAACTAAATGTTCGTATGTCTAAGTCTTTAGGGGATATACCGAGGACAGTAGAAGAAAAAACTCATAATTTGCATAAATTCTGTGATGTCTCTTTACTGTCACACTGTCATCTATATATAATTTTAAATAATGTTAATAATTGGGGCGACTGGGTGGCTCAGTGGGTTAAAACCTCTGCCTTCAGCTCAGGTCATGATCCTGAGGTCCTGGGATCGAGCCCCACGTCAGGCTCTCTGCTCAGCGGGGAGCCTCCTTCCCCTTCTCTCTCTCTGCCTGCCTCTCTTGTCTACTTGTGATCTCTGTCTGTCAAATAAATAAATAAAATCTTAAAAAAAATAATGTTAATAATATTAATTGCAATTTAATCTTTTTTTTATCTTTAGTACATACTCTTTTAAGTCTTTTGCTCCTTCAAAAGAGAAAATTACGGGGGCGCCTGGGTGGCTCAGTGGTTAAGCCTCTGCCTTCAGCTCAGGTCATGATCCCAAGGTCCTGGGATCGAGCCCCGCATCGGGCTCTCTGCTCCGCATGGAGCCTGCCTCCACCCCCCCACCTCTCTCTCTGCCTGCCTCTCTGCCTACTTGTGATCTCTGATTTCTGTCTGTCAAATAAATAAAATCTTTAAAAAAAAAAAAAGAAAATTACGGAGAAAAGGTTTAAAAAACCTATGAGAAACAAAATATTATAAACTATTTATTGAAATAGGATGCTTTTATTTTGAGGGAAGCCTAGGATAGTGCAATGCCAGAGAAGCTTCAGCATATACTTAGAAAATTAAATACATAAGGTATCATTTAGGATACAGATTCATAAAGTGCTAGTCAAATAACTTGCTTAAGACCAACAGCTAATTAATTACAAAACAGACTTCAACTCTCAAAGCAGTAACTCTAAAATGCCATTATAATGAGAGACTAATGAATATCAATCCTTGTAGATAAAAGATACAATGTTTATTAAGAAAAAAATAAACAGGAGAGGAGTCAAGATGGCGGAGAAGTAGCAGGCTGAGACTACTTCAGATAGCGGGAGATCAGCTAGATACCTTATCTAAAGATTGCAAACACCTACAAATCCAACGGGAGATCGAAGAGAAGAAGAACAGCAATTCTAGAAACAGAAAATCAACCACTTTCTGAAAGGTAGGACTGGCGGAGAAGTGAATCCAGAGCGACGGGAAGATAGACCGCGGGGGGGAGGGGCTGGCTCCCCAAGCGGCGGAGCAAAGGAGCACAAAATCGGGACTTTTAAAAGTCTGTTCCGCTGAGGGACACCGCTCCACAGGCTTAACCGGGGTGAAGCCCACACGGGGTCAGTGTGGCCTCAGGTCCCGCAGGGTCACAGAAGGATCAGGGTGTCTGAGTGTCGCAGAGCTTACAGGTATTAGAACGGGGAAGCCGGCTACAGAGACAGAGCCGCGGCGTGAGCTTACAGCTCGGGGTTACCTTGAACCGGTCACAGGCTCGGTCAGCTCGGAGCGCGGCCGGAGGCCAGTCACACGGGAGTGGTTGGGCGCTGTTCTCTGGGGTCGCACTGAGGAGTGGGGCCCCGGGCTCTCGGCTCCTCCGGGCCGGAGACTGGGAGGCCGCCATCTTCATTCCCGTCCTCCGGAACTCTACGGAAAGCGCTCAGGGAACAAAAGCTCCCGAAAGCAAACCCGAGCGGATGACTCAGCCCGGCCCCTGGTAAGGGCGATGCAACTCCACCCGGGGCAAAGACAGTTGAGAATCACTACAACAGGCCCCTCCCCCAGAAGATGAACAAGAAATCCAGCCAGGACCAAGTTCACCTACCAAGGAGTGCAGTTTCAATACCAAGGAGAGTGGCGGAATTCCAGAGGAGGAGAAAGCAAAGCACGGAACTCAAGGCTTTCTCCCCATGATTCTTTAGCCTTGCAGTTAATTTAATTTTTTTTTTTTCCTTTTTCCATTTTTTTCTCTTCTTCTGCCAAATTTTTTTAACTTTTACCCTTTTCTTTTTTGACGTTTTTTTAACTAGTTTATCTTACATATTTTTTCTTTTTTATATTTTTTCTTTATTCATTTTCTTTTTTTAATTGTTTCTATTTTTTTTTTTCATTTTCTTTTTTTTCTTTTGGAACCTCTTTTTATCCCCTTTCTCCCCCCTCACAATTTGGGATCTCTTCTGA
>PJEN01024924.1:0-17117 GCA_004024605.1 Pteronura brasiliensis
AACAAACTGAGGGTTTCTGGGGGGAGGGGGGTTGGGAGAGAGGGTTGGGGTTTTGAACACTGGGGAGGGTATGTGCTATGGCGAGTGCTGTGAAGTGTGTAAACCTGGCAATTCACAGACCTGTACCCCTGGGGATTAAAATATATGTTTATAAAAAAATAAAATTATTATTAAAAAAAAATAAATAAATAAAAAACCCCTTTCTATATGGGACTTTTTGGAAGATACACTGGTATTTGCCTTTAAGTGCTTTCTGGGCCTATCTTTATAGTATGAATCTTCTTTGGCATCCAGTATGACCCTCAAAAATAAGAAAAATGAGGACAGGGCACCTCAGTGGTGCAGTTTGTTAAGCATCCAACTCTTGGATTTCCACTCAGGTCATGATCTCAGGGTTGTGGGTTTGGGTCCACATTGGGCTCCACACTCATCGAGAAGTCTGCTTGAGAGTATCTCTCCCGCACTCTCTCTCTCTCTCTCCCTCTACCCCTCCCACTCATGCTCTCTCTTTCTTTAAATAAATAAATCTTTTAAAAAATGACAGCAATTGACATTTTTAAAAAGATTTTATTTATTTATTTGACAGACAGAGATCACAAGTAGGCAGAGAGGCAGGCAAAGAGAGAGGAGGAAGAAGGCTCCCCGGTGAGCAGAGACCCCGATGCGGGGCTCGATCCCAGGACCCTGAGATCATGACCTGAGCCAAAGGCAGAGGCTTAACCCACTGAGCCACCCAGGCGCCCTGTGACTGACATTTTTAAAAGTATTTTCAAGAAGGGATTAGCGAATAAGTCATTAATTTCAATCAGGAGGCTCACCCTTCCACATTTAGTATTTATGTGAAGAGTACACTCTTTCAGAGTGCATTGTTTTAATTTAACACCGAGGGAATATTTCAAGTTGGTCTCTTATGTGGACTCATTATTGCTAGAATGCCAAAAATATATTCACGTACAGCATTGCTAATCAGACTAAATTTGTCTGTTGCTTTTCTTGCTCTAAGTTCTACAGTATATGGGTAGGCTGATAGAGGAATGATTAGGTAGATAAGGGATTTTTTTTTCCTCAAACAGTCAAAAGAATTTGAATGAAAGAAACAGATTGGTGAAAATAATTAGGTATTATCCCGAACTTGCACCCCATTTAGGATATTCCTCAGTTCTAATTTAAATCTTGTTTCTCAGTAAACTTGAAAGAGAAAATATACATATTACTGCTAAAATTGTAGGACCTGATCTCTGAACGTGATGTGACTATATAATATTTAGAAATGAAAGCTGGGATATATGGAGATTTTGGTTGAGGATTGAAAAGGCTTTTGTAGAAAGGCGATATATTTATGAACACAAAGTCAAGACTTTTAGAACACTGCTAATCTTTACCTGTCTATCAAAGTTCAGGTCAAATAGGCACAATACAAAGGCTATACACAAACATTTTAGACACTGTTCACAATTACTCCCTTCAAACCTCTGTCCTGTCTTCCATGCAAGCAGAATATTCTCGTCTGTCCCACTGATTTGGGGCTTAAACATGAGGCTTTGCAATCTATGGAATAAGAATGAAAGTTACAGTATAACAGCTCCATGTGGAGGCTTTAAGAGTCATTCCTTGTGATTACCCTCGTGGCTCATTCTCAAAATACTCCCATTTTTCAAGAGAAGAATGTGGGTCAGTGTGATGAGAGACATATTTGTAATCATAGAGTTTGTGAGTCTTCAAATCTATAGGGTTGGAAGTAACATTCATCTTTTATATAAATAACTTTCACAACCTCTGTTCATTTCAGTTACTATTTTCTCGGAATTATTTTTTATCCAAGTCACAATGAGTGTTTTCCTGCAGCCATTTGTTCGTTATGAAGAGAAAACAGGAAGATGCAGGAGTGCACCTTCTGAAGGTGCACTAGTGGGTCATGAGAAGTGATCTTTTTATGTACGTTTGTGCATAAACAATACCATCTGACTTAAAATGTCATTTAAGAAAACTCCAAGATAAGTGTTAGAAACTAGGCTTTATATGGCTTTATAGGGCCCTTTAAGACCATAGTGTATCATCCTTAACATCCGTTAGGGACAAATGCCTACTCTGTACACATATTAGATTGTTGCATGCTCTGCTATGATTCCGAGAGCTTCACCCACACCTTTGACATCTGGCTCCTGGCTTCTGAGAACCTGAGGGACACCTACTCCAGAAGATCCAGCGTCTGACATACTTCATAAAGTACATTCTATTCTATTCTTATGGGCTGAAAATGGGAGATGTCAGTCTGATGGTTTTTCTTTGTAAACCAGCTTGTTTTCATATAGGCTTTTCTTTTTTAAAGATTTTTTAAATTTATCTGAAAGAGAGAGAGACAGTAAGAGAGGGAACACAAGCAGAGGGAGTGGGAGAGGGAGAAGCAAACTCCCCACTCCATCCCAGGACCCTGGGATCATGACCTGAGCCAAAGGCAGATACTTAATGACTAGCCACCCAGGTGCCCCATGTACATGAGCTTTTCCTTATGCTATAATACCTTTTGCAATCACCTAAATTTCATTTGCAGGGAATTGCCATCTTTCAATTGTTTCTCCAGGTATTCCTCATTACTGAGAAATGCAAATATGGTTTTTGCTCGAAACCCCTGCTGATGGAAACAAAATCTGCATTGCTACTCGAATTATTATGACCTACCTAATGAGCTTGGCTAAAGTTGTTGCATAGAAACTATTTCATAAAACATCCTCTCTTCGTAAGGAAAGTGTGACAAGAATACAATGTGATTTCTTCATTTCGGTACAATCTCTTCCTCATCCAAATGAGAGTTTGTCAGGCTGAAGAGGTAACAAGAAATAGTGAGAATTTGTCCAACTTGACACTCCAGAGCTCAGCTAGATCCATGCCCATGTCTACAGGTCACTGTGGGAAGTGAGGAAAGGGGCCATTAAGAGTAGGCTTGATTCCTTGCTTCAACAGAGCAGTTCCAATTTTGTCTTTATAAACTGTGCTTGGATAATACTTCAAAAAGGGTCCACAGGAAAAGATTATTTTACATCACTGGACAGTACAATGAGCAGAGGTTTTGAAATCAGTCAGATCAGGTTCAATCCTGGCCAAAACTATGTGACCTTGAGTGAGTAACTGAACTCCCTAAGCTGTAGTTTCTTTATCTGTAAAATATGAATGAATGAAGTCATGCATCTATGTACTTAGAGTATGACAGGTATTTAATAAAGGGTAACATTTGTATTTATTGTTATTACACAGAATAATTAGATATATAATACATGATCTTCATCTTCAAAAATGAGTCAAGTGATCATTATATGAAATGCAGAAGACTTGCTTGTTGTCCTTAAAAGCTTTACAGCTTAATTGGTAAGATGATACATAACATAAGAAAATCATCAAACAAGGCCAAGAACTAAGTGATTTGGATTCCCTGGCTGAGGAAAGAAAAGGCTTGAATTAAAAAAAAATGAGTATGTTCAAACACATGACCTCATCCTCTTGGCATGAGTCTATGTGTGCCCACATTATGAAGATTATCCCCATATTGAGATGGAAACAATTACTAATTTACTGACTGCAGTACAACATCTCCATTTAACAAGGGGGAAATGAGTGCCAAGGGCGAACAGCCATAGATGGTGCTCCCTAAAGGACAAACAATCCATAGATTTTCTACTACGTCTCCACACTATCATACCATTTGCAACATGCTTGAGATGACCCAAACCAACTATTTCCATTCACTGAATTATACTAGCTGGGGGTAGGCAGTATGGAAGGGAGTGTGATGAATGTGCAATAGTCATTGTTCACAATGACAGTGCTTTTTGGAGAGCCCCCATAAATGTAACCGGGTTGGTTTCTACTTACTAACTCTCCAGCAATCATGGAAAATGTTAAAATGACTACCTGGCAGACAGAACACAGGGAGGAAACATGCACTCAGAATATTATGAGAAATTAGTCCTTGAATCATGGAGGGCTGACTGACCAAAAGCCAGAGCCTCATTGGCAGTGTCAGTCATGAATGATGCAAACAAGTAATCAGAAGTGGTGCAGCAGGAACTTTGGTCAAGGCAGTTAAAGGTTACAATGGAAATTCATTTAGTGGGACATTTAACCCAGTTGTGGGAGTCCAGGATAGCCTGAGGAGGATATAATAGCCAAGGTGAGATGCAAAGGAGGAATAAGAACTAACCAGGTGACAGGTTGGAAGAGCAAGGAACAAAGCTCCAAGGACACAGGTGATGAGTAGCAGCAAATCCAGACACAGAGAAGATGATGCTATTCTGGAAACCCACCTAAGGAGGAAGGGAATGGGACAGGGGAAGTGAAAAGGGGTTAGGTTAGAAAGGGTCTTGAAAGCCATGTTCAGGGCAATGGGGAAACTGTGGAATGATTTTAAGCAGGTGCTAATCATGAGCAGGCTTGTCATTGAACAATTACTCTAGAAGAAAGAGCCAGAGACCTAGATATCACTTAAAAGACTGTTGCAGTAACACGGATGATGTTTTCCTGGGCAAAGTTGGGGTCAGTGGTGATGGAGATAAATGAACAGATACAGAAGTATCTAAGAAATAAAATCAACAAAAGTTGGTGATTGATTAGATGTAGGAGATGAACAAAAAGAAGACTTCTGGGTTTGGGGGATGGGTACAACAAAGAAACAGTTATCTACAGAGAGTCCCAATTGTGTACAACTAGAGAGAAGTGTAAAGAAAACCAGGAAAGTATGGTGGCATAGAACCTAAAGGAAAAGAGTATTTCAAGATGGTTGGTAGTGTATCAACTGATATGAAGTGATGCTAAGAAGGGACTTAAAAGTTAGTAGATTTGGCATCAAGTAAATCACTAGTATCCTGGGCATTCCTTCAGAACATTTTTAATGGACACCTCAGTGTAGATGGGTGTTTTGATTTCCAACCACACAGAGAAAAAAAAAAAACAGGTAACATGAACAACCACCTACTATAAAACAAAGAATGCAAGGCAAACTAAACCAAATACCCTTGAAATACATAGCTGAAACCACAAGCTATTGCATACTGTTGAGATTTTAAAATTACAAAAGACTTGTAAATGCAGTAGATATGTCTGGACACCTTTCATCCAAATGTTATCATCTCTTAACAGTAGCCCAATGATAAAAATGAAGAGACATTTGTACAATATGACTAAACTATAGACTGTACTCAGATTCTACCAGTTTTTCCATGAAGTTCCTTCTTCTGTTCAAGGATCCAATCCACAATAGCACATTACAGTTGGTGGCCATGTCTCCTTCCTTTCCATGACAGCTCTGTCTTTCCTAATCGTTCAAGATATCGACAGCTTTGAAGAATACTAGCCAGCGATGTAATGGAATGTCTCTCAGTTAACTTTTATCTGATGCTTTCTTGTGAATAGATTGGAGTTATGCCTTTTTGTGCAAAAACACCAGAGATGGGCTATTGATAATTCGTCGCCCTTCTCTGTGCCTCCCAACAGCAACAGATTTTCACCAATGCCCTGAGTATAAGTGTGCTGTTTTCCTTTCCTTCCACAGATGGACGTTTTTATTTAATAGGGACAATGGGGGTCAGGGTCTGAGTGTTATTCCAGCTCCTCTCATGATGGTGATGCTCCCTTTCTCCTGGTCTGCACCATCAAGGGAACTTTCCAAGGACTCCCCAAACTCTTCTGTGAGTACCTACTAAGGTACATGCAGGAAAAGCCTTGAAGATGTTGCAGACTTCCCCAATTTCTGTGGTCTTCATGGCATTCGCAGTCTTGCCAGTGACTACCACCACCTTAGGTGAATTCTATTCATTATCATTCGCTTGTTGTCTTCTCCAAGTAAGCCACCCTGCCAGCTGTTTTCCATGGTT
Source organism: Pteronura brasiliensis (assembly GCA_004024605.1). Classification (NCBI taxonomy): domain Eukaryota; kingdom Metazoa; phylum Chordata; class Mammalia; order Carnivora; family Mustelidae; genus Pteronura; species Pteronura brasiliensis. The sequence continues at coordinate 5,865 of PJEN01024924.1, forward strand.
TTAGGATATACGGTTGCTCTTCAATCTCAAATCTCTCATGAGTTCATGAAAAATTATGAATTAGAAGATTGTTCAGGTTTCTTTTTACTTGTGGGAGTGACACTCTTTCTGGCTCTCCATATCCTCAAGCAGAGAGGCAAAAATCATCTATTACTATACTTTATGTAAACAGCAAATTTTTTCTTTAAAAATATTAAAAATTATTATTTCTTAAATTTATGACCTTGTTACTCTGTCATGATTTCAATTCATTTTATTAGAATAGTGTTTCTCCAATAAGCATAGGGCTCTAACATTTTACCTATTTGAAAATCCATTGCTTATATTGAGAGGGGAAAGATCCTCTGATAATACTTCAAGACCTGCAGCTTCATAAACATTCTGAATAGTACATATTTATCATAAGCAGTGCACTGTTTGGGTAATTTTAATACAAAATACATGTTTTTGGAATTATAGATACACATTTTTTTGATACTATTTTTTAAAGATTTTATTTGTTTATTTGAGAAAGAAAGAGAGAGAGTGAGAGAGAGCACAAGCAGGGGGAGGGGAAAAGGGAGAAAGAGAGGGAGAAGGAGATTACCCACTGAGTGGGAAGCCTGATATGGGGCTCGATCCCAGGACCCCAAGATCATGACCTGAGCTGAAGGCAGACACCTAACCAAAGAGCCACCCAGGAGCCTTCTGATACTACTAAAATAACAATTGAAGTGCATTGAGGCACAGATAAAAGTTATAAGAAAATGGGCTTCTGGATTTGACTTTATTTCTCAATGTTTAGGTTGTTCTGTTTAATAAAGGTATACTTGGTAAAGCATCCTGCCCAGTGTTTGGATTACTCTAAAGGTAGTTAATACCAACAGTGCTGGCTTGTATTTTTTCAAGTATTCTTATATGTGAAAATCTATTAATATACAATACATAAAAGCACTACTTATTAACTATAGCTACTATTTATTGCTAGAATAACTTGTATTATTGCTTAAAGGAATCCAATTTAATTATTTGGCTACCAAATTAATAATTATTTCTGAAACAACTTGCATTCATAATTCTTCTTTATGATCATATATAATACACGTATTATATATTTATATAATATACACATATTTTATATATATATATATATATTTTTTTTTTTTTTTTTATTGGCTAACTCTAGCTCCCTTTTAACAGCTATGGAGCAAAACTATGTTCGTGACATAAAGGACAGCTCATGACCTTGGAATAAGTTGATTCCGTATTCACATTCTGGCTCTTCCACTTAACTAATCTTGAGCAATTTATTACAGCTTTCTGGGACTCAATTTACTCATCTGTAAAATGACCTCATATAGCCAGTATTAAGATTTGGAATGACACATGCAAAGCAAACACAATTAACTGGTGTAGGGCTGATGTTCAATAGGTAACAGCTCTCATTATCATCATGATGACATCAAATGGAATGTTCTTTACCGCAAGAGTCAAGGTGGTGATTTTAACAATGGATAATATGACCAGTTCTGTATTTCATACTGAAGAAAATTTCAAAAGCTATTTATTGATAGTTGAGATAAAGCATATTTTGGAATAATTTTTGTTTAATAAAGCATAATTTGGAACAATATTTCTAAAACTATTATTAGTTTTTATCTGTCAATTTCTTTTTTTCCCACTTTGTTGAAATGTAATTGACAAAATTAGAGCATACATAAGGTGGACAATGGGATGATGTGTGTATAAATTCTGAGAGCCTCCTCACAGTCAGGTTAGTTAACATATCAATCACTTTGCATGGTTATCTTTTTTCAGCTGTTAAGTTTCTGGTCTTGTGATTTTTCTGACTACAGATGCCACATATATATGAATATTTTAGACACCCCCACTCTGCCACTCACCTCTATCTCTTCTAAATACTGTCTTTCTCACAGATTGCATATAGGTCAAGCTATTTTACTTCTCCTCTGAAGGAAGAAGTGACTTGGAGGTTTTTGGCTGTGTAGTTTTTTTAAAGATAGAAACAGTAATGGAAACTCATTCATCCCCAAATTCATTAAACCAGTTACTCAACGGTTAACATGTATCATATACTATGCTGGGACTTAAGGATCAAAAAACATAGAAAGGTATGTTCTTTTCCTTGAGACATGCATCATTTACCAGGAAAAAAGGCATAATACACTATTACAGGTGCAACAAAAGAAAAAAAGTATAAATAGCTGTGTGAACTGGAGGAAGGAAAATGGGACGGAAGGTTGGAGGATGTGCTATTTTTGCCCTTACTGGAAGGATGAGCTGAGTCGTGCTAGCCAAGAAAATAACATATGCACTGAATGCAGTTGTAAAACTGCTTAGCCTTCTCAAGGTACAATGAGAGGGGGAGTGTGGCTGGAGTATAGGGCATGGATGGGGTGACAGGAGATGACACTCTTAACAGGAAGTTGAGATGAATTATAACAGTTTTCCTGTGCCTTGATGAATGGCTAAAATCTCGCAGCTTCTGTGAGTGTTACAGACTGAAGGGAATGAAAATTCCTATGCTGTATCCAATGGGATGATTCTAGGAGGTAGGGTCTTTGCGAGGTAATTAGACCATGAAGGTTGATCTTTCATGAATGGGTTTAATGTTCTTTTTTTTTTTTTTAAAGATTTATTTATTTATTTATTTATTTGGCAGAGAGAGAGAGAGAGAGAGAGAGAGAGATATCACAAGTAGGCAGAGAGACAGGCAGAGGGAGAGGGGGAAGTAGGCTCCCTGCTGAGCAGAGAGCCTGATGTGGGGCTCGATCCCAGGACCCTGGGACCATGACCTGAGCTGAAGGCAAAGGCTTAACCCACTGAGCCACCCAGGTTCCCAGGTTTAATGTTCTTATAAAAGAGACCCCAAGAGATCGTTCTAGCTCTTTCCACCATGTGAGGATACAATGAGAAGATAGCAGTTTGCAATGTGGAAGAGGGCCTTAACCAGAAACTGACTATGCTGGCACCCTCCCCTCGAACTGTTAGAAATAAATCTCTGTTGTCTGAAGCACTCAGTCTATGGTACTTTGTCACAGAGTCCAAAATGGACTAAGACAATGAGCCAAAGAATTCAGGATATCATGGTATTAGGTTTCTAAAATGTCTCAAATTGAAGCTGCTAACCTCCATTGATATCAAACTCTCAGCAAACACATCTTAAGTTGAGTAAAATGAAGACTATTGGTTGTTTGATTCTAAAAATTATCTGGAAAACAAAGATTTGCAAATCTTTTACCAATGCCACGATCTTGGTTGTGTTCCCCTGAAGGCCCTCTTCCTGGTTCATAGCCTCTCACTATGTCTTCACATAGTAGAAGAACCTACAGATCTTTCTAGATCATCTTTTATAGAGCACTAATCCCATTCAAGAGGGCTCAACTCTCATGACTTAAACACCTCCCAAAGGCCCCAACACCTAATACCATCATCTTTGTTGGTTAGTATTCCAACATATGAATTTGGGGGGATATATTCAGACCAAAACATCCCCCCAAATTCCCTCAAACTAATTAGCAGACAATATCCATTCACACTCTAGCCACAATGAAACATATTTTCTGTTTCTATAGAAACTTCTTTCATGAAGACAGAATACTAATATGTGGTCTTTGGGTCTGGTTTCTTTCATGTAGCACAATGTTTATGAGACTCAACCATGCTCTAGAATGCATCAGTAGTTTGCTCCTTTGAATTGAACCATAAAAATCTATTACATCGATTTATTGCTTTCTTTTATCCATTTGCCAGTTCATGAATATTTCGTTTCCTTCTATTTTTTGGCTATTATGAATTATGCTGCTGTGAATGTTTATTTACAAGTCTTTGTATGGATATAAGTTGTTGTACTAGTGTTAGTAAGTTGATGGCTTAATTTTTACAAACTGGGTGTACAATTTAAATTCCTAAAAGTAATCTATGAAAGTTCCAATTTCTCCAAAATGCCATGAACAGTTATTATCCATCATTTTTATTTTAGCCATTCATGATATAAAGTGGTATCTCATTGTGGTTTTATTTATTTTTTTAAAAGATTTTATTTATTTATTTAAGAGAGAGAGAGAGAGAGAGAGAGAGAGAACAAGTAGAGAGAGGCAGAGAGGCAGGCAGAGAGAAAGGGGGAAGCAGGCTCCCTGTGGAGCAGAGACCCTGATGCAGGGCTCGATCCCAGGACCCTGAGATCATGACCTGTGCTTAAGGCAGAGGCTTAACCCACTTAGCAACCCAGCCACCCCTCTCATTGTGGTTTTAATTTAAATTTGTCCAATGACATTAGCAACTTTGTTAAGGCTATTTTTATGTATCTATTCATATATCTTCTTTGGTGAATGTTGAATTAAATCTTTCACCCATTTATTATTTGGTTGTCTTTTTACTGAGTTGTAGGAGTTCTTTCTATATTCCGGATAGGAGTTCCATAGCATATACATGATTTGCAACTTTTTACTGCTGGTTTATGGATTTTTTTCATTTTCTTAACAGTGCCTTTTGAAGTGCGGTTTTAAATTTTGATGAAATCCAATTTATATATTTTTTCAAATAGATACCCAATTATCCTTGCACTGTTTATTGAAAAGCTATCCTTTCTTCCATTTAATTGGTCCTTTTATCAAAATCAATTGACCTTAAGTATTTACTTCTGAACTCTCCAGTCTTCATACCTTCAATCAATACTTCACTATCTTAATCACTGTAGCTTTATAGTGTGTTTTGAAAATTGGTAAAGTAAGACTTCAACTTTGTTTTCTTTTTTAAAATCACTTTGACTATTCTCTGTCATTTCAATTTCCAAATAAGTTTTAGGAGAAGCCTGTCAATGTCTATAAAAATTTCCCATGGTGGGGGCACCCAGGCGGCTCAGTCCATTAGGCGTCTGCCTTCAGCTCAGGTCATGATCTCAGGGTCCTGGGCTCCCTGCTCAACAGAGAATCTGCCCTTCCCCCAGCTTGTGTGCGCACTCTCTCTCTTTCTCTGTCAAATAAATAAAAATAAAATCTAAAGAAAAAATTCCCATGGGCTTTTAAAAAAAGCGTTTATCTGAGAGATAGAGAGAACACAAGCGGAGTGAGGGGCAGAAGGAGAAGCAGGCTCTCTGCTGAGCAGGGTACCTGGTGTGGGGCTTGATCCCAGGAGTCCAGGATCATGACCTGAGCCCAAGGCTGACACTTAATACTGTGCACCCAGTTGCCCCTCCCATGGGATTCTGATTGTGATTGCAATTAACCTAGGGATTATTATGGAAGATCTGCCATCTTTACAATGTTAAATTCTCTAACCCATGAACATGGAATGTCTCTCCTTCTATTTAAATCTCTTTATCTCAGCATGTTTTATACTTTCCAGTAAATAAATATTATATATCTTTTGTTAAATTTATTTCTAAAGATATTATTCTTTAGATGTTATTGTGAATGATTTCTTTAAATATTACTTTTAGCTATTCAATACTAATATATAGAATAGTTGACTTTTGTTTATTACCATGTATCTTTCATAGATAAAATACTTTAATTCTGGAAGTTTTGCTGTGATTTCTTAGGATTTTCGAGATACATTATTTTGTCATCTGTGAACAGAGACAGTTTTATTTCTTTCTTTTTAGATACCTGAATACCTTCTCTTCCCCTTATTGCATTAGCAGACCTACAGCACAATGATGAATAGAGGTGGTACAAGAGTGAGCATTATTGCCTGGTTCCTGATTTTGGGGGGACATTATTCAGTCTTTCCCCATAAACTGTGATGGCAGCTGTAGGATTTTCACAGAAACCATTTTTCAAGTAACAGAAATTTCCTTCTGTTTCCAGTTTCACAAAAGCTTTTAATCAATAATGGGCATTAGATATTGCCAAAAGCATTCTGCATTTCTGTAGTTCTGCACCTAATGAAGATAATCATATTGTTTTTGTCCTTTTAACTTTGTAAAAAATGCCAAATTATCATTTTGCATTCCCAGTAGCAGTTAATGAGAGTTCCTATTGTTCTACATTCTTGCAAGCAATTAGTACTGTCAGGCTTTTTTTTTAAATTTTCTGTTTGTATTTTAACTATTCTTTTAAGTATGTAGTAGTATCACATTGTTGATTTAATTTGTAATTCACAAATAACAATGTGCTTCTTCTAATTGCTTACTTGCCATCACTATAACTTCTTGGGTGAGGTGTGGATACAGATCTTTTGTGAATAGTTTATTTTATTTATTCTTTTCTCAAAGATTTTATTTATTTATTTGACAGAGAGAGAGATCACAAGTAGGCAGAGGCAGGCAGAGAGAGAGAGGGAAGCAGGTTCCCTGCTGAGCAGAGAGCCCGATGCGGGGCTCGATCCCAGGACCCTGAGATCATGGCCTAAGCCTAAGGCAGACGCTTAACCACTGAGCCATCCAGGCACCCCTTGTAAATATTTTAAACTGGGTTGTTTAGTTATTGCATATTTTAAGAATTCTTTGCATATTTTCATTTTTGTGTATTTTTAAATTCTAATTCCAGTATACTAACATCCAGTGTTGTATTAGTTGCAGGTGTACAATATAGTGATTCAACACTTCCATATACCACCCGGTGCTCATCACAAGTGCCCTCCTTAATCTCCATCCCCTATTTCACCCATCTCCATAGTTTGTTCTCTATAGTTAAGATTTTATTTCTTGGTTCCTCACTCTCTCTCTTTTTCCCTTTGCTCACTTGTTTTATTTCTTAAATTCTACATGAGTGAAATCATTTGGTATTTGTCTTTCTCTGGCTGAGTTATTTCACTTAGTATAATATGCTCTAGATCCCTCCATGCATTGCAAATGGCAAGATTTCAGTCTTTCTAATGGCTGAATAATATTCCATTATATATATATCTACACACACACACACCACATCTTTATTCATTCATCTATCAATAGATACTTGGGCTGCTTCCATATCTTGGCTATTGTAAATAATGCTGCTATAAACAGAGGGGTGCATGTATTTCCTTGAACTAGTGTTTTTGTATTTTTTTAGTAAATACCCAGTACTGTGATTCCTGGATCATAAGGTAGCTCTATTTTTAATTTTTTGAGGCACCTCCAGACTGTTTTCTACAGTGGTTGCACTAGTTTGCATTCCAACTAACAGTACACAAAGTTTCATTTCTCTCCACATCCTAGCCAACACTGGCTATTTAAGACTTCTTTGTATATTTTCAATGAAAGTGCTTTATTAGATACATGTTGCAAATATTTCCTCCCAATCTGTAACATGTACTTTCATTTTCTTAACTGTATCCTTCATAAAGCAGAGGATTATAGTTTTAATAATATTCAGCTTACCAATTTTTTCTTATTTTATTGATTATGCTTTTGGTATTTTATCTACAAACTCATCAACCAAACCCCAGGTCAAATAGATTTTCCCCAATGTTTTCTTCTGGAAATTTTATACTTTACATCTAGAAGTTTTAAATTTTACATTAAGATATATCATAAATTTTGAGTTAGATTTTATGAAAGTTCTGTGTTTAGGTTCATTTATTTGCACATGGAAATCCAATTTTCCCAGTGTCATTTGTTGAAAAGATTATCTTCCTCCATTAAATGGCTTCTAGACCTTGTCATAGATCAATTTACTATATTTGTATAGCTATATTTCTGGGTTCTCTATTCTGTTCCATTGATCTATGTGTCTATTATTTTTGCCAAAACAGAAGTGTCTTAATTATTACAGCTTAATACTAAGTCTTATACTGGTTAGTATGACTCCTGCAAGCTTTTTCTTCTAATTCAGTATTGTCTTGACTATTCTGGGTCTCTTGCCTTTCTATATAGACTTTAGGAATAAACTTTAATATCTATAAAATATCTTGCTGGCATTTTGATAAGAAGTGCACTTCATTTATAAATCTAGTTGGGAATAATTGGTATCTTCATAATACTAAAAATTCCAGTCCATCAACACAGAATGTTCTCTCCATTTATTTGGAGTTATTTTGTTATTTTGATTTCTTTGATCAAGAGATTTGTAGTTTTCTCCCTGTACATATCATGTTAGATTTATACCTAAGTATTTCTCTCTTTTTTGGTGCAATTTCTACACCAACAGTACATAGGAAAGCAAATGTTTTTGTACAATAACCTTATATGCTGTTATTTTGATGTACTCATTTTTTTAGTTTCAGGAGCTTTTTGTATTGGTTCTTTGAGATTTTCTACATATACAATCATGTAATCTTCAAATAAAGATAGTTGTATTTCTTTCCTTCTTATAGATGTCATTTATTTCATTTTCTTCCCTTTTCTAATATTATGTTACATAGGAATGGTGAGGAAAAACATCCTTAACTCAATATTCAGGAGAAAGCTTACAGTTTCTCAACATTAAGCATAATGCAAGCTATAGTTTTGTAGTTGTTCCTTTTCAATTTGTGGAAGTTTCCTGCTTTTCCTAGAGTGTTGATAGTTTTTATTATGAATAGGTGTTGGATTTTGTTAAATGCTTTTTCTCTACTAATTGATAAGACCATATGATTTTTCTTGTTTAGCCAGCTGATGAGTTGGATTACATTTGTTAATCTTTGAACACTGAACCAGCTTTATACAGCTGGAATAAATTTTACTTGGTTATGGTGTGAAATCTTTTTATAAATTGCTGGATTTTATTTTCTAATATTATGTTAAAGACTTTCAGACCTATGATCATGGAAAAAATTATTATTCTGCTGGTTTTGTGTGAAATTGTAACTGTCAACTAGGCCAGTTTAGTTGATCTTTTAAGTATATTATGTACTTAGTGATTTTTCTGATCACTTATTTTATCAATTATTGGAAAAATTATGTTAAATTGTCCAACTAAAGTTGTGATTGTAGATTTGTCTCTTTTCCCTTTCAATTCTGCTTTCTTGATCTGTTTTTATTATTTTTGCTGACATAAATAGAATCACTATACCTTGTTGATGAATTTCCTTTTTCATTCTTATATAACATCCTTCATTTTTATTAATATGCCCTGTCCTAAAGTGTAGTTTGTTTGATTCTGTGATAGACACTAGATATTGTATATGATTAGTTTTTGTATAGTATATAATTTCCTATATGCTAAAATTAATCTACATGTATCTTTGTATTTAGGATGAATCTTTTAAGGCAATGTATCATTGGGTCTTGTGTTTTATATTCATTGTAAAATTGTTGATTTTTAAATTAAAATATTTTAAGTTACTGTTAAAAGTACTTATACTTACTATACTATAATTCTATTATAGAATTATAGAATTAAATATTTAGCCCGTTTATATATTTTTAAAGATTTATTTATTTATTTTAGAGAGACAGAGAGAGAGAGAGACAGCACGGTGGGGAAAGGGGCAGAGGGAGAGGGAGACAGAGAATCTCAAGCAGACTCCTGCTGAGTGTGGAGCTCCACGTGGGGCTCGATATTACAACCCTGAGATCATGTCCTGAGCTAAAATAGTCAGACACTTAACTGACTGAGCCAAGCAGGCACTCCTCGTCCATTTATATTTAATGTGATTATTGGTATGATAGTTTTTAAGTGCAGCATCTTTCTACTTGTTTTCTATCCTTCATTCCCATTTTTCTGCTGATTTTAGGATTAAATATGCATTCTTAGTATTTAATTTCAGCTCCACAATTGACTTAGAATTTCCTCCTCTTTATTTTTTTCAGAAGTTGCTGTAAGATTTTACTATATGCATTTAAAAATTATTAATTTTAGATGCAAATAACACTACATCTTCTTTCTTATATTGTCAGAAGCTTACAAAATATACTTTTATTCTCTCCATTGTGCTATCTGCATCTTTTACTATAACATATATTAAAAAGCTTTCACAATATGGTTATTAATTTCTACTTTAAATTAATCATCTTTTTAAATTGTCTTACTAAGATATAACTTACACACTTTAAAATTCACTCTTTTTAGAGTACAGTGCTGTGGGTTTTAATTAATGGATATAATTATAAAACCACCACCACAGTTAAGATAAAAAACACAGTCCTATATCCTCCAAATTCCCCTTGTTCCTTTCTGGTCAACTATGAAAAAAACTGTTAGAACAAATGAGCAAATTCAGTAAAGTTGCAGATACAAAATCAATACACAATAATCTGATACATTTCTACTCGCTAATAACATACTTTCAGAAAGTGAAATACAAATAAGAATCCCATTTACGGGAGGAGTCAAGATGGCGGAGCAGTCGCAGGCTGAGATGACTTCAGGTAGCGGGAGATCAGCTAGAGAGCTTATCTAAAGATTGCAAACACCCACAAATCCAACGGGAGATCGAAGAGGAGAAGAACAGCAATTCTAGAAACAGAAAATCAACCGCTTTCTGAAAGGTAGGACTGGCGGAGAAGTGAATCCAGAGCGTCGGGAAGATAGACCGGGCGGGAGGGGCCGGCTCCCGGCAAGCGGCGGAGCAACGGAGCACAAAATCGGGACTTTTAAAAGTCTGTTCCGCTGAGGGACACCGCTCCAGAGGCTTAACCGGGGTGAAGCCCACGCGGGGTCAGTGTGGCCTCAGGTCCCGCAGGGTCACAGAAGGATCGGGGTGTCTGAGTGTCGCAGAGCTCGCAGGTATTAGAGCGGGGAAGCCGGCTACAGAGACGGAGCCGCGGCGTGAGCTCCCAGCTCGGGGTTACCTTGAACCGGTCGCAGGCTCGGTCAGCTCGGAGCGCGGCCGGAGGTCAGGCAGACGGGAGTAATCGGGCGCTGTTCTCTGGGGGCGCACTGAGGAGCGGGGCCCCGGGCTCTCGGCTCCTCCGGGCCGGAGACTGGGCGGCCGCCATCTTCATTCCCGTCCTCCGGACTCTACGGAAAGCGCTCAGGGAACAAAAGCTCCCGGAAGCGAACCCCAGCGGATGACTCAGCCCGGCCCCCGGTAAGGGCGGTGCAACTCCGCCTGGGGCAAAGACGCTTGAGAATCACTACAACAGGCCCCTCCCCCAGAAGATCAACAAGAAATCCAGCCAGGACCAAGTTCACCTACCAAGGAGTGCAGGTTCAATACCAAGGAGAGCGGCGGAATTGCAGAGGAGGAGAAAGCAAATTTAATTGTTTTTCTTTTTGAATTTTTTTTCTCTTCTTCTGCCAAATTATTTTTAACTTTTACCCTTTTCTTTTTTAATGTTTTTTAACTAGTTTATCTTATATATATTATTTTTTACTTTTTTATATTTTTTCTTTATTCATTTTCTTTTTTTTGTTTCCTTTTTTTTTTCTTTCTGAACCTCTTTTTATCCCCTTTCTCCCCCCTCAT
>PJEN01024925.1:0-17122 GCA_004024605.1 Pteronura brasiliensis
TTTTTTTTTTTTTTTTAAGATTTTATTTATTTATTTGACAGAGAAAGAGCACAAGCAGGCAGAGTAGCAGGCAGGGGGAGAAGCAGGCTCCCTGCTGAGCAGAGCGCCCAACACAGGGCTCGATTCTAGGATCCCGGGATCATGACCTGAGCTGAAGGCAGATGGTTAACCAACTGAGCCACCCAGGCACCCCTAGAGTTGTGTTCTATAAATGTCAATTATATCCTACTGGTTGATGATGTTGAGTTTTAATATACTTACTGATTTTCCTTTTTTTTCTTTTTCTTTTATTATATTTTAAAGATTTTTGAGAGAGAGTGAGAGAGAGAGAGCACAAGCAAGGGGAGCTACAGAGGGAGAGGGAGAAGTAGGCTCCCCACTGAGCAGGGAGCCTGAGGTGGGGCTGGATCCCAGAACCCTAGGATCATGACCTGAGCCAAAGTCAGGTGCTTAACTGACTGAGTCACCCAGGCATCCCTATTTTGTCTGATATTAACAGAGATACTCCTATTTTCCTTTCATTAGTACTTTCATGAAATATCTTTTTCTATCTTTTTACTTTCAACCTGCCTATATTCTTTTATTTGAAGTGAATTTCTTGGAGATAGTACATACTTGAGTCATTTTGTATAAATTTATTTTGATTTATCTTTTTTAGACTTTTTTGTGGGTTGGTGTCTTTCATCAGTTCTTGACAATTGTCCATCATTGTCTCCTTAATGGTGCTGCCTATTCTTTTTTTTTTCTCTTTGCCTCTATTAGATATTCTCACTCTTATCCTTACTTTTCTTCCTCTCTCCCAGGTTACTTATTTTCTCTTCATCTGTGTCTACTCTACTGTTACATGTGTACATTGAGTAATAACTTTTAGCTGTTGTATTTTTTAAAAGATTTTATTTATCTGAGAGAGAGAGAGAGAGAGAGCGCGAGCAAGCATGAGCAGGGGGAGGGGTAGAAGGAGAAGCAGGCTCCCAGTTGAGCAAGGAGCCCAATGTGGGACTCAATCCCAAGACCCTGGAATCATGACCTGAGCCAAATGCAGATGCTCGACTGAACCATCCAGGAGTCCCTGGGTTGGCCTTATATTTGCAAAATTAATTGCCAGAAAAAACTTCAGAGCTAGGATGAAGATATTTCTTCCAAAGAGCATTTCCCTTTCTATTGGCTACCTGGGCACTAACTATTCTGAACCATTTTTGTCCAAGTTCAAGACTTGAGGTTTCCTGGACCACACAGGTGGTTGTACAGTCCATGCAAGGTCATTTGAGAACCAGTTTACTTCTGGCTCATCCTTATCTTGAGGGCTTTGTCTTCCCAGGTCCCAGCTTAATGTATTTATGCTTGAGTAATCACACCTCCCACCTGGGGCAGGCCCTGGGTACCTTCTTTCCTGCCATTTGATACTGCTTAGTTTCTTCAGGATCAGAAAGTGGCCTCAGGTTTGAGTGCTGGACTTATCATTCTGGGTTCTCACCTTCCCCTAGGTTTTGGTCTGGTAATTGCTTACTGTACTGTTCTTTTTTCTCTTTCTTCCTTCCTTCCTTCCTTTTCTTTCTTTCTTTCTTTCTTTCTTTCTTTCTTTCTTTCTTTCTTTCCTTCCTTCCTTCCTTCCTTCCTTCTAGTAGGCTCCATGCCCAATGTGGGGCTTGAACTCACAACCCTGAGATCGAGTCACATGCTTTGCTGACTGAGCCAGACAGGCACCCCTGCTCTTTATTATTAAGAAGATTACAAATTTCCTTTTAGATATTTATGGTATGATGGTGAATAGATATTTGATTTTTGCTCCTGGCTCCTAGTACACATTCGGAAAAACCCTTGGAATCTCCAGAATGTGAAGTGTCCTTTATATGTTAAATGAAATAACTGACTGGGAGCCTGGGGGCTGATTGTAGAAAGACCAAGGCATGATTACAAGATTGGAACTTTTAGCTCAATCTCCTGACCTCTAGGGAGGGGAGAGGGCCTGGAGAGTGAATTAATCATCAATAGCCAATGATTTGCTCATCAATCACCGATAACCATGCCTACCTAGTGAAACCTCCATAAAAACCCTGAAGTGATAGGTCTAGAGAATTCTGAATGGGTGAATGCACTGCAGTGGGGGAGGGTGGTGTGCCTAGAGCATTCCCCCAACCCACACCTTGCCCTATACATCTCTTCCGTTTTCCTGTTCCTGAGCTGTATCCCTTCTACTAAACTGTTAATATTAAGCAAAATGCTTTCCTGAGTTCTGTGAGTTGTTCTAGCAAATGACTGAACTTGAAAGGGAGGAAGGCTTGCATGAATCCCCTGGCTTTAAAGCCAAGTTGGACAGAGGATGAATAACATGGGGACCTAATACTTGTGACTGGCATTTGAAGTGAGGGCAGTCTTGAGGCGCTGTGGAGTCTCAAACGGTCTCCAAACCTGTGGAGTCTGAAGCTAACTCTGGGTAGTTAGTGTCAGAATTGAATTGAATTGTAGGGTACCTGACTGATGTCTGTGGAGAATTGGACAATTGCTTGGTGTGGAAATCCCCTCCCCCCATTTGGTATCGGAAGTGTTGTGACTAAAAACGACTCAATATCCAAATTTCCTAGCCTACCATTATCAGAAAAAAGAGTCTTCTTCACCTGCCCATTGTTACCTCTTCTTCTAGACTCACCTCAGCAGCTAGATTTCAAGTAGCTTTGTCTGGCCTGTTCTCCCTCGCTCCACTCTGGACCACTGAGGAGTAGGTGTCCTGTGTCTCCGGCCATTTGCTCACCATGGAGTCCTGCTGTCATCCAGTAATAGCCTCTCCACTACTGTGAACACCAGTGAACATATCTGAGGCGCCTCTGCCTCCCCCGAGCCTCAAACCAGTCCAGTCCATAAAAGTTGAAGAGAATTGTCTGGATTCTGCATTCCCGCGTGCTAGAGACTATTGAGGTGATGGCAGCCCAAGACTGTGGAAACTGCCAGCCTGGTGGGAGATGACCTCAGGAGAGGCTCTGCATTGGCCACTGCAGCCCTCATCTGCCCTGAGCCTGGGAACTGTGCCTGGCCCTGCCTCTTCACAGGCTGGAGATGGCACAAGGCCAGCCTTCCAGCCCCACCATGGCCAACTCTGAGAGAACACTTGGAAGCCAGGACCTTATGCTTCCTCGTCAGCCTAGAACTGAGCCACATGCCTGAGTACTCGCAGCAGAGAAGGCAGGCACACGGAAAGGTGAAGGGACTGCAGCCCCTCCTGCGCAGTCGGGGACGAGGTGCAGGGGCCCAGGGGCCTGTGACAGGAGTGCACAGATCTGCAGAGCGCGCAGAGCGGGTGTCTACAGGAGGCTGCGTGCAGTCCTTGCAAGCTTTACTAGCTTAACTACAAACATGCCTATGGTGCCAAACCACGGACATGTGCTGGTGACTCCTAATCTTGTCGGAAGACTGTCACTGACAGTCCCCAGCAGCTCAGTGAGTGGCCTGTTCATCTGGAGGCATAGGCTGGAGAGGCAGCCAGCAGCTCCATCCTGGGTCTCAGACTCCATACACTCTTCTCCTGCCTGGTGCTGAGCGTCGCCAGCAGCCAACACTCCCAGAAGGAGGGGGGCTGGCTTCTCTCCAGGACTCAGAGGGCTCTTTGGCAGGAAGGAGAACCAGTTTGGGCTGGTGAGTCAGGCCTCCCTCAGACTGCCCTTGTCTCAAGTCCTAGGTCGGGGTGGGGGTGGGGGTGGGGGGAGCATCCCATCCAGCCATACTGCAGATCCACAGAGCACACAAGAGGCCCTGTCCTGAAGCCCCGCACAAAGCCAGTCTTGTCTCGGCCTGTTTTTCCCAATAACAGAATCAAAGATTTACTCTCTGGCAGAAGGGCTCTTAAGGACATCCCTGCAACCCCTCCTGGTGTTTAGTATTCTGGGGATGAGCCTTGTACGGCAGCCCCTTTTCTCTCTGGAACAACCTGATTCAGAAACTGCTGCTTCATTAAGAAACACTTCCTAGGATGTTCAGCTACTGCTTGCTGCTGGGCTTTCTCTTTCTTCCAGGTCCTCCAGGAGAGCCCTTCCAATCCCAGTGGCACCCCCCAACTCCAGCCTCTGCTTGCTCAGATGTGGTTCTAACTTGGAATCACAGAGGGAGAGGGACCAGCTCATGACCTTCCCTGGCTTCCCCCAAACATTCTCCCACTTGGACAAAAATGCAGCCTGGGATGCTAGCCTGGTGCATGAAACCCCCAAGTCTTTCTCACCCTGCTCTCTTATTGTTTGTTTGTGAAACTTTCTTCCTTCTTTTTGAATTAGTGGAGTTTCGGATCTGCGTGGTCAGCACACCCTCATGCCCAACTCTGCTGGGCCCAGGCTGCCACAGCACGCCTTGCCTCACCTTAGGAGTTGGGCCCTTCTAAGCCACAAGCTGGCAGTACCTTACTGCCAGGACATCTGGGAAAAACACTTGCCTATGCTTAAGAGAGTTCTTCTGCAGCAAGAAATGACTCAAAATACTCAGGGTGGAAAGAATGAGTGAAAATATTTTTATGAAATTTCCCTGACCACACATGGTATTCTTTGCCCACATAAGATGAAGTTCTCCAGGAGGCAAAAATCTGCTTTTGCTTATTCACTTTATCCTAAATGCTTAAGCTTTCATTGCTGGTGTATCTGCAACATTGGAACTTCTCGGAAAAATGAAGATTTATTCACTGAATCATTTTTGACTGAGTTTTAAAATTCACAGCTGTCTATATTTACCCCCAAAGTGAAAGGGCTAGTTTCTACCCAAATGTCTCCATAGGAACCACAGCCAGTTACAACTCTTTACCCACTGGGCGAGGTCTGAAGCATAGCAGAGTCATTCAGAAAGCAAAGGGCAATGGGGGATTACTGTCTTTGGCAGCTTCGCCTGAAGCCTGTGTTGCTAACAACACCCAACTGTCCTAAATTGGATCAGTCACTGATTAATTCATTGGTTTATTAATTTATCTTATTTTAAAAAATATTTTATTTATTTATTTTGACAGAGACAGAAAGGGAGAGAGCACAAGCAGGGAGAGTGGCAGGCAGAGGGAGAAGCAGGCTCCCTGAGGATCAGGAAGCCCCATGTGGGGCTCCATCCCAGGACCCTGAGATCATGACCTGAGCTGAAGGCAGAGGCTTAACAGACTGAGCCACCCAGGTGCCCCGATTCATTCATTTATCTAACAAAATACTTACTCAGCATCTTCTGTGTACCAGACCCCTGTGCTAGGGCTATGAGGAGGACGAAGATATAATCCCTGTCCTCAGGGATGACACAGTTTAATGGCAGATACCAGTAAGGAAACTGGTATGTATGCTGTTGTATTGTAAGAGCCATGGGAATAGAAAGGAAATCAGGTTGGTGTGAGGGTATGTTGAGGAACTGGGGGATAGAGACTCAGGAGAAGGTTCTCTTGGAGATAGTGACACGTGAGCTGACAAAGCCATGGACGAGAAGGGAGGGACAGAAATGAAGAATGTGGGAAGCATATCCCCCATAAGGGCCAGGCAAGCAGGGAGGTCTGGCTGGGACATGGGGGGTTGGGTCACAGAGTGAGAGCTAAGCCTGAGGAGACAAACTGGCTTCTGAGGATTTGGCATGTGCCAACCACCCTGTAGGGCAGGTGTTTTTTCTTGTCTTTCATTTCAAACATTTAAAAAAATTATTTAGAGAGAGTACGCACATGCGCACAGGTGAGCAGGGGGAGGGGCAGAGGGAGAGAGAGAATCCCAAGCAGACTCTGCACTGAGCGTGGAGCCTGATGTGGGGCTCTTTCCACAACACTGAGATCATGACTAAGCTGAAATTAACAGTCAGATGCTCAACTGACTGAGCCACCCAGGCGCCCCTCCTGTCTTTCCTTTCAGAGGAAACTGACTCAAAACATTGAGTATTTTGCCCAAGGCCAAATAGCTAAAAAGTAGCAGAACGACTGTTGGATTCCAAAGCTCATACTCTTCACCTCTAAGCTCCACTGCCTCAGCTCGGGTGGAGGACGAGGAGGACAGACAGCGTGGGCACCACGCTAGATAGATGGAGATTGGTTTAGAGACATGAGTTACAGAAGCGGAGACAGAATGAAGAAGAGGGAGATCTGAATGATATTAAGGAGTTAGAGTTAACTGGTCTTGTTAGTTGGTTGTAGGCGGGAGGCAGGAAGAGATGGCAATGACCTACATTTCCAAGCACTGGGTGCTTTTCACTGGGATTGGGACCTTGGAGCTGGAATCTCAGGTGTCCAGTTCTGAACATGGTCTGTGACATCCAAGGCGAGATGATCAGAAGGCAAATGGAAACAATGGGATGGAGTTCAGGAGAGCAGTTGAGCTGGACAGAGGTCGCTCAACTGCTCTGCCCGCCGGCCACAAAATGGGAATAACAATTGTGCCTACTTTGTCAGTTTGTTGTGAGGATTACCGAGTAGAGAGCGGGAGGCGTACCTAATGTGGAGTGGACACCTTATAAAGGCCAGCCACTCGTGTTTCTATCACTGTTGGTGGTCACTAAAACCGTGGGAATAGATGAGGTACCACAGACAGAATGGAAAGAGAAGAGCAGGCGACCTGGGATTGAATCCTGAGAGAAAAAGAACCTTCACGTAAGGAGCTGGTGGAGGGATGGGAATGTACAAAGGACTGAGCAGCAGTTTCCAGAAAGAGAGGGGGAAACTAGGAGAGTTCCGGGTCGGGGAAGGAAGAGACCCGAGTATTCAGGGCAGAGTGTGATCAGGAGGGTGAGAGCCGCGGAGAGGTCATGCCCTGAGGGGAGGCTGAGAAGCAGCTCTACCGGGCCCACGCTTTCATTTGACAAACTGGTCGGGTCTGTGTCAGCTACAGTGCTTTGTGCTGACTAGAACATCAGTAGACAAAACAGAGGCAAAGGGTGGCCCACTGACCCTCATGCAGAAGAAGGGAATCCTCCAACCCAAAGAGGAACCACAGAACCCACAGCCTGTCAGCCTGGGAAGAAAGTTCCTTGATCACCTGTTTGAGAGCTGAAGAAACCCTGAACAAATGACTTGCCCTGGGAATCACAGTGAATAGGAGACAGGGTCGTAGCTAAGTATTCTTTGGACAGACGAAACTTAGAAATCGCGTTGCACCTGGGAACTGTGGTGATGGCATGCGACTATTTCCCTCCCTCCCTCCTCCCTCCTTCCTCCCTCCCGTCCTTCCTTCCTTCTCTCCTTCCACCCTCCTTTCCTTCCTGAGATTTATTTGGGGGGGGGGGTGTGGGCAGGGGCTGAGGAAGAGTCTTAAGCCCACTTGGGGCTGGGGACAGGGCTTGATCTCACCACCCTGATCTCATCACCTGCGCCAAGACCAAGAATCGTTTGCTAAACCAACTGTGCCATCCAGGCACCCCAGCATGCAACTATTTCTAAGGCACTCAGCACTGAGGAAATTTGTTTTATAATTTTTTGCTCCTAGAGCCTTGGGAAACCAGAGTCCCAGTTCTTGGTCTTCACTTCCACGCGACTGCCACCTGCTGGCCACATGTGAGAAGTGTGCTTCAGGGAGCGTCCTTGCACAGGTTTGCCTCCTTTCCCAGTGCGCAGGAGTGAGAATACATTTGGCGAGTTGCTATTACAAGGAAGAGACCAGTGTCAAGGAGCTTCCTGACCAACTGCATTCTATCTCTGATTCCTGTACATCTCCTTACCTCTTTCATCACAGCCTGTTCAAAGCCCACCGTTGAAACACAAAAAAAGCATATTTTATACACTATTCTTTGAAAAAAAGCCAGTTGATAAAGGAATGAATGTTTTGTGCTCTGGTAGTGTATGTACTGCTCAGTTAAGAATGACTGTAGCGTAGGGTGCCTGGGTGGCTCAGTGGGTTAAGGCCTCTGTCTTCAGCTCAGGTTGTGATCTCAGGGTCCTGGGATCAAGCCCTGTATGGGGCTCTCTGCTCAACAGGGAGCTTGCTTCCTGCCTCCTCCCTCCCCCCCACTTGTGATCTCTGTCAAGTAAATAAATAAAATCTTGAAAAAAAAAAAAAGTAGCGTCTTCCATGGGAGTCTTCTCTTCCACGCCAGGCTCCCTGAGTCCAACCCACCTGTGCTCAGGCCTCTGAGGGAAGCACCAACCACCACCCCGGGCGCCTGAGGGGAGAGGGTGCCAGGCCAGGCCAGGGCGGACACGGAGGTTCTGAGGGCCGGGCAAACTGGGCCATTAGAAAGCAATGCTCCCTGGGCTCCTGGGTGGCTCAGTGGGTTAAGCCTCTGCCTTCAGCTCAGGTCATGATCCCAAGGTCCTGGGATCGAGTCCCGCATCAGGCTCTCCGCTCACCGGGGAGCCTGCTTCCCTCTATCTCTCTGCCTACTTGTGAACTGTCAAATAAATAAATAAAATCTTAAAAAAAAAAAAAAAGCCTCTGTCTTTGGCTCAGGTCATGATCCCAGGGTCCTGGGATCGAGCCGTGCATCAGGCTCTCTGCTCTCTCCTCCTCTCTCTCTCTACCTGCCTCTCTGCCTACTTGTGATCTCTCTGTCAAATAAATAAATAAAATCTTTAAAAAAATTAAAAAAGCTCTAGCTGGACAGGGACTTCGTTTCATTTGTCACTATACACTCAGTGCCCAGCTCAGTGCCTGCTCTTTTAGTAAATGAATGAACGAAAAATGTAAACCATTTAAAAATAAACCAACAAAGGACATTATCAAAAAGGTGAGAACACAAGGGCGCCTGGGTGGCTCAGTTGGTTAAACGTCTGCCTTTGGCCCAGTCATGATCCCCGGGGCCTGGGATTGAGACCAGTGTAGGGCTCTCTACTCAGCAGGGGAGTTGGCTTCTCCCTCTGCCCATCCCCCTGCTTATGTGCTTGCTTTCTCTCTCTTTGTCAAATAAATAAATAAATAAAATCTTGAAAATACAAAGTGAAAAGACAACCTACAGAAGCCATTCTGGTATCCAGAATATACAAAGAACTCTTACAACTCAACAGCGAAAAGACAAGCCAATTTCTAAAAATGGGCCTAGGACTTGAGACAGTATTTCTCCAAGGAAGAAATACAAATGGCCAAGAGGCACCTGACAAGATGTTCAACATCTTTAGTCATTAGGGAAATGTGAACCAAAGCCAAAGTGAGGTACCGCCACTCCACCGTGCACTAGGATGGCTGTTAAAATTAAAAAAAAAAAAAAAAAAAAGGGACAAGTGTTGTCAAGGATGTGGAGAAATTAGAACCCTCATATATTGCCGGTAGGAATGAAAACTGGTGCAGCTGCTGTGGAAAACAGTTTCACAATTTCTCTTCCATGTGGATGAGGCTTGAAATCATGATGCAGAGTGAAAGTAGCCAGATGTAAACGGTACCATATTGCATGATTCCATTTGTATGAAATATCCAGAATAGGTAAATCCATGGAGACAGAATAAGGATTGGTGGTTTCTAGGGTCTGAGGAGAAGGGCTAGGGAGCAAATACCTGGTACACGGGGTGTTGAAAATGTTCCAGAGCTGGATGGGGTGGTGGTTCACACAACACTGTGGGTATACTCAACACCACTGAATTGTTCATTTTAAATTGGTTAATTTTGTTATGTGAATCTCACCACAATTTGAAAAATGCCTTTATGCAGAAAAAAGGAACTAAACCAAATCTGATTAATTTCTTTTTTAAAGACAATATTTATTTATTTGAGAAAGAGAGAGAGCATACAAGCGGGGAGAGGGTAGAGGGAGAGAGAGAATACCAAGCAGACTCTCCACTGAGCGTGGAGCCCGATGTGGGGCTCCATTTCACAACCCTGAGATCACAACCTGAGCCCAAATCAAGAGTCAGACGCTCAAATGACTGAGCCATCCGGGTGCCCCAAGGCCATGACTAATTTCTAAGTAGATCATACTCCTTAGTATTAGGAATCCATGTAACCTCACAAAACTCAGAACCCTAAGAAAAATTAACAATGACATTCTTGTCCATTGTCAGTCTCTCTCCAGGTCTTTGAGGGGCAGGGGAAGAGATATCGCACATTCAGAGACTTGCCCATGTCTGTCCTGTCACTTGGGAGCACTGTTTCCCTGAAGTAACATTTCTAGAGGATTCTACTAGGTTAGTGTGGTACAGTTTGCTCAGTCATTAATGCTGCTGTTATACTTTGTGGCTGATAAACCACACTTGAAACTTCACTACACAAAACACTACACAAAAACACGATCAAATTAATCCTAGGTTCTAGGTCAATTAGACAAAAATGTTATTCCCCAAATGACCATTTTTGCAAATTCACAAACATTTCCATTTTATCATAAATTTGTTTCTTATCCCTACGTGTTCATTTCTTCGCAATTTTTATGAGATGGTAAAGTGATTTTTTTTTTTGAGATGGTACAGTGGTTTTAAGATATGTCCACAAAAATTTTGTCTGTTTTCTCTCAAGGGGTGAGCCCATTTTCTCCCCCACCCCTAATGAACAGGGTAAATAGAACTTTTGAGATTAGATAATAAGAAGTAGTGGGGCCTCCTTTTTGCCCTCTCTCAGATCGCTCACTCTGGGAGAAGCCAGCTGCTCTGTTGTGAGGACAGTCAAGCAACCCATGGAGGGGCCCACGTGGTGAAGACTCAAGGCTTCCTGTCAACAACCAGCTCTAACTCACCAGGTGTGTGAGTGAGCTACTTCGGAAGCGGGTCCTCCAGGCCCCGTCACACCTTCAGATGACCTCAGCCCCATGAGATATCTGGAGCTAAAACCACTCAGCTAAGGTTCCCAGATTTCTGACCCACAAAAACTGTGTGAGATAATAAATGTTTCTTTTGGAGGGTGCCTGGGTGGACCAGTTGGTTAAGCATCTACCTTCAGCTCAGGTCATGATCTCAGGGTCCTGGGATCGAGTCCCTCAGCAGGCTCCCTGCTTCTCCCTCTTCCTCTGTACTCTCTCTCTCTCTCTCAAATAAATAAATAAAAATCTTTAAAAAAATGTTTATTTTTTTTAGCCACTAAGTTTTGAGGTAATTTGTTATATAGCAAGGGATAATGAATACAGATGGATTGATTTAACAGCTTTTGTAGATTACTGCAAAGTTGGAATATAACGACTTTCATTTTGTCTTCAAAGCAGCATTTTGAGGAATTGTCATCTTTCTCTGCCCAAGCTCTGTAGCTGCTGTGGCAGGGAAGGGGGACACGGTGGGGGGATGCTGCTGGACATCACCCTACTGCATGGCCTAGCCAGCCCATCCTTGAGAAGAGGGGATGGGGACAGGTGGGACAGAGAAAGGGAGACCAAGGGCTAGAGAAGGAGGGGCCGACTAGGGGTGAAGGCCCAGGGAACTCTGAAGTCCTGGCTTCTCCCAGCTCTCTTAGGTCCTACTAATACAACCAATACTCTATACTTTACAAATATTTAAAAGAAATGTGTGGTCAGTAAATTGGTAATTTGGTGAATTGGGCACTCAGCAAATTGGTTATTTGGCTAATTGATTTTTGGCAGGCATATCTTTGGCAAATTAATTTGCAATGATTGATCTGCTTCTAATTAAATCATACATAGTAATTTTTATGATCCTAAGGTAATTAATTTATAAAAGATACCAATATATTTACACACACATATGTATTTCAAATTCCCAACAGAACTCATTAATTTTCTTCTGCAAAACTCGCTATGACTTTGACCTTTCTCTTGTCTAGGAAGGGAGACCAGTGAGCGATCCCTTCTGTGGCTTTCGACTGCTCGTCATGATTAAGTTCCTGCCTGCCACCAGTTCCTGGAATAGCAATCCTCCCTGGGAGGAAACTGCCATTTTTCACTTCACAGAAATCATAAATGGAGATAAATTCCAGGCAGGACCACTTTGAAGAAGGTCTCCCTTAATTTTAATTTTGGCTCTCTAATGTTAAACGGGATGATCATTAAAAGAAATTCTAAAGTCTTAATTCCAGGGAAAAAGAAAAAACCCTGAGAAATTAGTGGACATCAGTACCCTTTGCCTGGTTATTTCTACTTCAAAGTGAACAGGCAAAGAATGGACAGCCAGAATCCCCTGCACTGAGGACTGGAAAACAGGAAAACTGGCGCACAGGGTTCTCTTCCAATCTTTCAGAAGAGAAAAGGTGCCACGTGGGACCATACTAGAGCCTGAGGGGAAAGGAAAAATCGGGACTAGCCTCTCGTTCCAGCTGTGGTCCCCAGCTGTCTTCCTGGTGGGCCCCCGATAATAGGGAGCTGAGATAACCCATCTCTACTGTGTCCTGTTGTAACACTTGACCTACATACTATGTGAGAGTAAAATAGTGATCATTTTATGACACTAAATTTGGAGCAGTTTGTTAGAAGTGATAAGTGACCAGAGCATCCACTCTCTGAGCGTGTGGCCTTCTTGTCTCTTACCTTCCTCCAGGAAACTTTCCTTTTTTCTCCCTTTCCAAACTCTCTTCCTTGGCCCTAAGAACTCTCAAGAAATAAAAGGTCATTTGATACACACAGCTTCCACTTAGCCATCTGGGCCGAACAAACCAGGTATTTCAAATTCTGATTCCAATATGATGACTGTCGTATAAGCTTGGATATATACAAGATTCACTCATCTCCATTCATTCATTCGACAAATAGCTAAGAGGCTGTTTTTGCCGGTACTGTGTGGGCACCAGGGGTCCAGTAGTAGACAAAGATGATGAAGTCTCAGGTTTCAGGGGGTTGACTTTTTTACTGTAGAGCACAGACACTAGACAAGCAAATAAATGAACAAGGTAATTTCTGAAAGAGGTAAATGCAGTGATGGAGCGTGCTGGAGAGAGCCCAAGGCAGTGGAGGGACTGGGGACACTTTAGAGAGAGTGGTCAGAGGCCTTTCTCTGAGGTGATGTCTGAGCTAAAGTTTGAGAAGTTGTCCATCAATCCAAGGTCTGGGGGAAAAGGCTTCCAGAAGCTTTGCTGGCCATGGCAGGTGTGTAGAGTTTTGTGCAGGTACAAGGGCAAGCTATTTTTTTTGAAATGATTGTTCTGGCTGCAATGGAAGAGTGGCTTACAGGAGGCCAGGATGGAAGCAGAAGTTAGCAGAAAGGATGGGAGGTTAGCCGTGGGCGATCATGGTGGCAGTGGGGACAGAGAGATGTAAGTAGGGACAGTGCGGAGAGGACTCAGTAAGGGTGGGACAGGGTGGCAGGTGAGAGAAAGTAGATCATTTGGTACTAGTTCTATACTTTTTACTGGAGCAGTTGGGTTGGCGGTGGCACCATTTACTGAAAATAGGAGATAGGGTAGGATTTGGGAAGAAAATTAAGAGTTCTGTTTTGCCTATAAATTTCAGATGTCTGGGGAGATTTTGGGGGAAAGATTAGGCCAGAGACACAGTCTGGCACCTGAATATTTAACACAGATGTGGTGTGTAAAGTTGGGAACTAGACAAAAATCATGTGGACAGAAGGTGTGGGTAAAGAGATGAGAAGTAGGCTGACCCAACAGTCAGGTAGAGAAATAGGAGAAAGTAGCAAAGCGAGCCTAACAAACATGGCAGACCCAGCTTGAGGGAGGAAAACTGGAAGTTGTATCACAGAGCCCCAGAGAAGAAAACCAGTTGCCTTGGGCCAATTGGGTCAAAAGCAGCTGAGAGATCAGGTAGGAAGAAAATGGAAAAATGAGTAGCTGGAGGGGAACTTGGGGTCAAGGAGGAGTTTGCACCCTTAAATGCTATAATTTAATTTAATTTGGGGGGGCAGGTCTCTTAAATCTCTTTTAATCCGTAGATGAAAGCCCCCAAGGAGGGGCTCTTTTTTTTTTTTTTTTTTAAGATGGGAGATAGAGAACATATTTGCATGTCACTGGAGAAGATCCTCTAGAGAGAAAGAGAGGCTCTGTTTATGAGAGGGTTTTATGAATGTGTTTCAGAGAATAAGAAGAAGCAGGAGAGCGGGCCTGCGGTAGGAGCAGGGACACTCAGTTGAAATGGGAAAGTGGGCAGAGAGCATGGGTCATAGGCCAGGCAGGTCGGCAGATTCGGAGGTGGGGAGGTGGAGTTCTCAATAAAAAAGAGGTGAAGCCGTCATCTGGCTCCAGCACCGCTGACCCCCACTGCAAGGGAAGGAGTCACTTTGCCTCCTAAGCCTCTCCACCCCCTTGTCACTGGACTCTCCCTGAGAATTCTACCTTCCCTGCAGCCTTCTCCGGGGGAGCGATGTCAACTACCCCCAGCCTCCTTCCCCTCCTCCTTCTGAACTATTCCTTTTTCTTCTCAATACAAACACACACAAGCAACTCTCTTGCCCCTAGCCCCAGTGCTTGGCATAGTACTTGGCACACTGCAGATGTTCAATCAATATTTGTTTTTTAAAAACAAACCAACCCTGCCCTGTTACGCTCTACCACCCAGCCCTGGCTTCTCTTCCATGATTGTTGCCATCACCCTGGGGGAACTTTAGCTTGTTTTTGCAATTTGCTGTCCTCCAACTCCTAGAAATTCCTCTCTGATCCTCTCTGTCTGGTCGACACTGTTAGAACCACATCTGAGACCTGTCAGACCTTCCCTCCCCTGCCTTGGGAGGATTTTCAGTGGGAGCCCACCCGGTGTTCTTTCCCTGAGCGTCTTTCCGCTCTGCCCAGCCTGAGGAATAGCTCCCCCTAGTGGACAACTGCATATATACACGCTCTATTTCCCAGTTGCACCAAGACACTTTGAAGTCCCTGGTGAAAGAGCGAAATTCCTTCATTCACCAGACATCTCTTGAGCACCTGTTATGAGTCTGGTCTATCCGAAATGCTCTTGGAGCTCACAGTTTCACTGTTACCACAGGAGGAGACATCAAACCAAAAAGGCAGTGAGAAAGTGTCACGCTTCTCTGCCTCTTTCAGGGTTCAGGGTGTATGGGCAGAACTCCCTCCCTCTCTCCCTCAACAAATATGCAACAAGGACCTACCCTATACCAGAGACTGGTCTGAGAACATAAGGACAGAAGTGGTAAGAAGTGTACTGAGGGGTGCCTGGGTGGCTCAGTCGTTAAGCATTGGCCTTTGGCTCAGGTCATGATCATAGCGTCCTGGGATCGAGCCCCGCATCCGGCTTCCTGCTCAGTGGGAAGCCTGCTTCTCCCTCTCCCACTCCCCCTGCTTGTGTTCCCTGTCTCGCTGTGTCTCTCTCTGTTAAATAAATAAATAAAATCTTGGGGGGAAAAAAAAAAAAAAAGGAAAGGGCGCCTGGGTGGCTCAATGGGTTAAAGCCTCTGCCTTCAGCTCAGGTCATGATCCCAGGGTCCTGGAATCGAGCCCTGCATCGGGCTCTCTGCTCGTCAGGGAGCCTGCTTCCTCCTCTCTCTCTGCCTGCTTCTCTGCCTACTTGTGATCTCTGTATCTCAAATAAATAAATAAAATCTTAAAAAAAAAAAAAAGGAAAAAAGAGAATTGCCTGAAACTGTGCTGTGCGTTCTGGAGAAGACTGCTCCATGGCTAGGGGACACCAGAGGGGAGGTGCAGGGTGGTACAAAGGAAGGAGGGCTGGCATCTGGGCAGGGCTGGAAGGCAGGTGAGGGATGGCCTTGGAGAAGAAAGGCACAAGCTAAGAAGTGATGATGAGTAGGAGTGGTCATGTGAGCCCCATGGAGGTGGTGGCAGGGAGGGAAGCTCAGTGCCACCAAGCAGTCTTCTTGGGCCGTTTGACTATGTTTCCTAACATGAGTCCACTGCCAGATCACTGCTGCGCCACCCGCACTCCATCCCCAGCTCCAAAGCAGTGACAGCTCTCTGCTGCTGGGTCTAACCTTTACTCAGGTCCCTCTACTACCCTACCCTTCACTGCTGACCCCTCCCCGGCTAGGAGACACTCCTCCAGCTTGTAATATATTTTTTAAAATTTTTATTTATTTATTTATTTTTTAAGATTATTTATTTATTTATTTGACAGACAGAGATCACAAGTAGGCAGAGAGGCAGGCAGAGAGAGAGAGGGAGAAGCAGACTTCCTGCTGAGCAGAGAGCCCAATGCAGGGGGATTCCGGGATTCCGGGATCATGACCTGAGCTGAAGGCAGAGGCTTTAACCCACTGAGCCACCCAGGCACCCCAGCTTGTAATATTTTAACACAGCATTACTTCTCACCACACAACGTCCACTTTCCCAAACACACCTGCAGGGGTCCAAAAACTATACAAATGGCAATGCTGCTGCAGGAAAAACAGACTGACATCAATTTCAACACTGCCTCTGAAAAACAATTGATATTTGAAGTCCCCCTCTGGACCTTGGCTGGTCTTCCCCAGGATCTCACATGCACACCTGAACCCTGGTACCTGCCTGCTCCTCCTGCCCCTCCCAGGCTTCCCGGATCTGGGGCTGTACCCGCCTGCCATTTTGGACACGGAGATCCTGATATTTACTAACGTCCACACCTTCTTGCTTCATGGACATCTGTGTCCCGGCCTCCTCAGCCCTGCCCATTCCCCTGTCCATAGGCCCCCTCATTCTCCACATCGAGGCACTTCCCAATCCTGTCCATTCCTTCTTTCTAGGGCCTCTGTATTTGGCTAGATGGGGACATTCTTACTTTGTGGTCTGAACAACACGCAAGGCCTTCCAACTGGCTCCCAGGCTTGGGTCTCCCTGTGGTTCTGATCTGGTGTGGACACCGCCACCCAGGTAACCTCCTGGACAGGGTGCCTACTACTCCATCTGGCATTCAAGGTGCTCCTCAGTCTGGTCCTGGCCTACTCTTCTAGGTCTTCCTGGGCTAAGACATCTACCAAACTTCCACTAAATGATCTACCTGTCATTCCTCTGATATATCTTGTACTTCTGTATGTCTGGGCCTTTAGTTTATACCATTCCTCTTTCCAGAATGCCCTCCTCTGCTCCTTTCCACTTTCCCAACTCCTTCCCGTACTCTAAGGTCAGATCAGACACTTCTTTGCTCCCTCCTGTTGAAAACAGAATCTTCGTTCTCTGAACCACTATAGGAACAGGGAAGGAAACAACATCCTGTGAATGCCTGCCATGGGCTCATGTTAAAAGCATATGCTTAGGGGCACCTGGGTGGCTCAGTGGGTTAAGCCTCTGCCTTCACCTCAGGTCATGATCTCAGGGTCCTGGGATCAAGCCCTGCATCAGGCTCCCCACTCAGGAGGGAATCTGCTTCCCCCCTCTCTCTCTCTGCCTGCCTCTCTGCCTGCTTGTGATCTCTCTCTGTCAAATAAATAAATATAATCTTCAAAAAAAAAAAAAAA
>PJEN01024926.1:0-17094 GCA_004024605.1 Pteronura brasiliensis
GAGGCAAGGAAGGATTCTTCCCTATAGCCTTCATAGGGAGCCATGGCCCTTCTACCACCTTGATTTCAGACTTCCAAAACAGAGAGGATAAATTTCTGTTCTTTTAGGCCATCTAGTTTGAAATAATTTGTTATGGCAGACCTAGGAAAGTAAAACAACAGATGATTATTAACTTTAAGGAAATGCAAAGAGTTGTGCAAGGAAGTAACAGGTATAATACAGAAATCAGGTCCAGATACCATTTCTTTAGACAGAATAATGTAAAAATCAATCGATCAATCAATCACAATATAACCATATTGGGGAAAGAGGGAGAGGAGGCCTGGCAATTACATTTGTTTACAGGCAGCAGGAGAATCAAATTCTTGCCTTCTATCACATGAACTTTACCTTCTATCATAAGAACTCAATAGATAACGTGAAAATTGAGAAATGAAGTAATATTGTTACAAGCTTCGTACATAGAGATATGAATAAATGGCCAAAGAAGCAGATAAAAGTTGAAAATGGTCATTTCTGAAGAATGAGACATGAGAAATTAGACCTTGATGTACTAGACTGGACTGCTTTTCATAACTCATGTAGCACTATTTGGCTTATTAAATTATGCATGTTTCAATTTTAATGGAAATAAAAACAAAATTCAAAAGGAAAAAATAGGCAAAAATGAACAGACAGTTCACGAAGGAAGAAGTTCAAATGAAGAACATATGAACACATGCCTAAACTCAATGACAACCAGGCCAATTCATTTTAAAATAAATTTAAAAATAAGTCTAATAATAAAAAAAATCAAATATTAAGTCTCCCACCAACTAAGCACAATTAGTTTGGAAAGAAATTTGAAAATGTTTAGTAAAATTGAAAATGTGTATAAAACACTGCTAATCCATTCTGGCTTGGATCCCAGGAAACTTTTGTACAGGATCAGAAAAAATCTTGTTTGAGAAAGTTAATCACAGTGTTGTTTAAAATAATGAAAATCTGGAGAGGATTAAATGTTTACACAATAGATATTTATCCATTCCGGATAGGATATTTTATATTTACATATGATACTATCTGGCAATGAAAAAGAATGAAAAGGAGTAAAATAACTTTATATATATGAAGACACGGAGTGAGAATTTTCAGTGAAAAAGAAATGGGAAGAACAGTTTGTCCAACCTATTACCAGCGAAAAAATTTGAAAACATACTAGCCATTCACTGCTCATGAATATCTGAATGTAAAAACATAAAAACATTGATTAGAGGGATACACGCTAAATTCATGAGAGAAGTCGGGTTTGAGGGAGATTTACAAAATGAAACTGAGGGTGAATACAGAAAAAAACATCCACTTCGTCTGTATTGTGTTAGTTCTTATATTTAAAAACTCTTTTAAGGATAGGAAATTGTTTCTGCAGATTTTGGGCTTGTGAGTCTCCATAACCATGTGAGCTAATTCGCTATAATGAATATTACATTTGGGGTGTCTGGGTGGCTCAGTGGGTTAAAGCCTCTGCCTTCTGCTCTGGTCATGGTCCCAGGGTCCTAGGATTGAGCCCCACATTGGGCTCTTTGCTCAGCAGGGAGCCTGCATCCCCCTCTCTCTCTGCCTGCCTCTCTGCCTACTGGTGATCTCTGTCAGATAAATAAATAAAATCTTTTAAAAATAAATAAATAAATAAATATTACATTTAACACAATTATTAAATAGTAATATATAGTATAATATGTATTTTAAAAATAAAATAAACACTCCTAAGGAAATATGAGAAAGTAGTATTAATTATCAATTCTGGGTGATAGGTACTCAGGTTTTTAAAAAATGGTATCTAGGTATTCACCTGTACTTTTATTACTCAAATTTTAAAAACCAGATGTAAAAATGTTTTATTGGGAAATTACAAAAATTGACTCAAAAAGAGTGCAAGTGCCTGAAGAATCTAACAATCTCTAGAAGATGCCCCCAAACAGCAGAGAACCATCCACTAAAAAAAAAAGAAGCACTAAATCCATCCAATTTTATGGGTGAGTTCTACCAAATGTTCCAGAAACAATGTCCTAACTCATCCTGTGAGGACAGCGTAATCAAAACAGAGCTAGATTATTAACACTCCAAATTCAGCAGGATATTAAAAGAAAAATCATCTTGCTTGAGTGAGACTTCATGATTCAACATTAGGAAGGTAATTTTTATAATATACTACAGTAAAAAATTAAGTGAGAAAAATTTTAATCTTAAAGCACAAAACTTAAAGTTCAATTGATATTTTAAAAAGTAAAATTTAGTAACCATATGTATTTTTTCAATTCTTTGCAAACAAAAAATAGAAGAAAACTTTTGAATATAAAGGAAAAAACACTCCCCTTAGTCAAAAATAATCGAGGATGCCCTGCATCAAGAGCTAACCTATAAAATAAAATAAATTTAAACATTCTAAATAAGAAAGCAAAGGTCAGCAGTTCCAGATTACATAACCCTTTACTTAGAATTTCCAAGAACATTTACCGACAAACTGTTAGAAATAACAAGCCGGGATTCGTCTCTCCGCCTCTGGCGCCCCGCCCCCACTGCTCCGCCCCCATTGCCCCGCCCTCCACTGCCGGGCGTGCCGCGCGGAATTTGGGCGCCTGCGCGTGGGCCGGAGGGAAGAAAGATGGCGGCTCTGAGCTTCCCCACACAGCTTGATGGGCACATGGGCCACGGCGCCTTCACCAATGTGTACGAGTTCCCGGAGGATATGTTCCTGCTGTTGGACGCGCTGGAGGCAGCAGCAGCCGAACTGACAGGGTGCGAGGAGGACGAGAGTCCACGCGGGAGAGGACTCCGGCGTCCTGGAGAGGGGGCGGGGAAGGAGAGCCGGGGAAAGAAGGGATGCAGTCTGCCCTGAGAGGAGGCGGTGTCCGCAGACTTGGCGAACATGGATAGCAGAACGCCATTACAGACGATCTTCCTTTAGATACCTGTAATGAGCGGGCCAGGGATCTCTACTTTTGCCAAGGTGTTGCTTTGGTCTCAGGAGCTCCACAGCTCCTTAGCCAGCGTGTATCTTTTGCACGAGCCCCCGAGAGCAGTGATGTGATAACACGTTCAAAAACCAAATATTCTGAAAACGTGGCTTATTAATATAAGTTTTTTTCGTAAATATTAGAAGTTGCGTGGCATTTAGTTTACTCAGTATATAAAAGCACCCTATAGTAAGGGAAGGGCACAAAAATGAAGTGAGATGGTGAGATCATGGTGTGGATAAGTATTTTGAAACCCACTGAACAGCATATCCTGCCCTGAACAACTAGCCAGTTAGCCACGTGTGGCTACAGAACCCTTGAAACGTGGCTACTGCGACTGCAGAGCGTAATTTTTCATTAACTTAAAATTTTAAATAGCTACAGAGCTAGCAGCCTATGGAATTTTCCTTAGCACTTTGTAAAGAATAAAATTGACTTGTTGAAGTGCCCCCCCCCATAAATTTTAAATGACATTAAAAGAATGAATACCTGCATTTTTGTGTGTGTGTGTGTGTGAAAGGAATTTGAGTAATTAGATTTATTTAAAGATCAAGGGTTGAAATTGGTTATCTCGAGATGAAAGAGCAGTCAGGCTTCATAGATCTGTATTTCTGTATTGTGTTTCTCTCAATTAAATCTGGTCAGATTTTTCCGTATGTAAAATGCCCCAACGCTTATTAAATCGGCTTTTCATTGTAAACGATGGAACTTTGGGATTTACTGGAATGTAGACGGTATATTTCTTTTTGTAATTTGTCTTTTAGTTTCAAGGTACCCCAGGGAAGATGTACAAGCACAAATTGCATTGCAAAGTATGCTGTGAAAGGAGCTGATTTTGTTATAAAGTCAGATTATTTCTGTTCTTGGGATTCTGTTTATGAAAGTATGATAGTAATTTCAAATAAAAGCCTCCTGGTAAGGTTCAACAGACCTTCCCACAGAATAATAAAGTTTTGTCAGATAATGTGGATTGATTCCAAAAGTTAGAAGCTGCTAGAGTTTATTTTTGGATAGTTGTTTGAGGCATTAGTAGCCAGCAAGACCGAAATCCCATTAAATCCATTTCTGTGATGTAGAAAACTAGTGCTTTTGATGCATATGTAGATTATAGGCAGGGAAGTAAATTTAATTGAAGGATAAAATAAGTGTAATAAAGAATTTATTCAAAAGCATTTTAAAGTTATACTAATATTCTAAGATCAGATTCTGTGAGATTTTCTCAATTCAGGGTACAGCTGTACAAATAAAGAATTTCTTTCCTGCTCTAAATCTATTAAGAGAAAGGGGGGATTTTTTTTCCCCTGGGATATGCTAATGGATTTATGAATGTTATGTGCTTTTAAATGATAGAGAAAACATCATAAATAAAGAGTATAATAACTAACCCTATCATTTTAGGGAAGTACTAAACTACCAAACCCTTGTGAGAAGGGTTGATGTTTTTCATATTAATATTTTCAACCCTCAACCTTATTCCATAGTTTATGTAATGTTTTATAGTAATTAATTGGAAGCCATCTATTTTATGGACTTTAATAACACACCCCAAACAATTCTGAGTTAAAACGTATTAAATGAGCACAAAGTGGTTGTCAGAAATTAGTGTGTTTATAGATTTCTTTTGTATTTCCATATATTTGCAGAGGAGTGATGCTGGAGAAATATACATTAAAAGTAGATTGAGCATCATTTTCTGTGATATATATTTTTATCCTACTATACTCATTTATTTTATTTTGCTTTTTTAGAGTGGAAATATGCCTTGAAGTAGGATCAGGGTCTGGAGTGGTATCTGCATTCCTAGCCTTTGTGATAGGTCCTCAAGCTTTGTACATGTAAGTATAAGTATATCAAATTCATCCACATTTCCACTAAGAAATTCACTAGGGGTATGACTGCCTGAATGAAATCATTTTTGTAAATGAATGGTATATATCTGAAAGGGTCTACTTAAGTGTAGTAAGGACTCAGATTATAAATTATTCTTCCTTAAACATTTTAACTGCATGTCCAAAACTGTTCCATCATACTACATAATTATAGAAGCAACAAAATAATTGTAGGGTATTTCTAAATTTGAAATTTTTTAGGCAAATTGTCTGATTACCAGAAAAAATTGAAAATTACTTAAATGTTTAAGAAAATTTGAGAATATGGGAAGTTTAAAGAAGAAAATAAAAATCACTTCCAATTCTACCACACATGGTCCAAGTGTGTTTCTTTCTTTTTTTCCCATTTCCTATGTTTTTAATATTGTATCATGACTATTTTTTAAAAATTCTTTTTAAATTTCATTTTTGTGGTGGCATAGTATTCATTAGATTCATAATTTAATTCCTTCAGATGTGTATGCATGTATGTGTCGTTTCTATTCTTGCACATTATATCAATATAACAATCTTTTTCATTAATATAATATCTTATTTCTTTTTCCTTCACCATTATTAAAGCATTTTTATTTTTTTCTAAATTTGCTTTGTAAAAAAGCAGTGTAACAGTTTACATTTTTTCAGTAATAGGTTGCCTCATGGTCGTAAAATACAGTTTTCTTTCTTTTCTGTTTCTAGCTGCAC
This sequence comes from Pteronura brasiliensis, assembly GCA_004024605.1. Taxonomy (NCBI): domain Eukaryota; kingdom Metazoa; phylum Chordata; class Mammalia; order Carnivora; family Mustelidae; genus Pteronura; species Pteronura brasiliensis. The sequence goes on from PJEN01024926.1 coordinate 5,570, forward strand.
TGATACCAACCCTGAAACAGCAGCTTGCTCTCTGAAGACAGCACACTGTAACAAAGTCCACATTCAGCCAGTAATTACAGACTTGGTGAGCTATTCATCCTTGTCCAATAACAGTTAATTTCCTTTTCAAATAAGGTTAAGGTGATTAGGTTAAAGAAGCTTGAGTGATAAATTATGGAGTATACTCCATAATTTACAAAGTAAATTCTTAACTGATGTAACTCATCTTGTCCAAAATTCAAAGGAAATTTCTACTGTCTTGGAAGGATCAGTCATCTTTTGGTCAGAAGTGACAGAGAATTCAGTTTAAACTGGCTTAAGTAAAGTGTGCGGCTTCAGGCACAGCTGGCTCCAGGAACTCAAATGATATGACAGGCATCTTTTTCTTAGCTCTGAACTTCTCTGTTGGCTCTATTTCTAGGTAGTCTTTTTTTCTTGGTAAGAAGATATTTGCATGTCTATTTCTCACTTCTCAGCAAACACTTCCCTTATCCTTCCATGGAAAGAAACTCTTTCTATTTAGTTAGTCTTACAAGCCGCAGAATGAGTACTGCTTGGATCATCTTGGGTCATATGCCATCTCAAAATCTCTCACTGTGGCCAAAGGGGATTGAAATATGCAGATGACTGGTTTAGGCACGAGTCATAGTCCCACCCTGGACAGCTGCATTGGGATAAGCCCTACCCAAGCTAAATGGATTGAGAATGAGAGGATAGAGAATTTACCCATTAGAGATCAAGGAGATGAAATCAGAACAAAGAGGGGAATGAGGCCTGGAGAGGTAAAAAAACACATCACAAAGAACAGAACCATCATTTTAAGTTACACATATATTTCTCAGTCGCAGTTTTCCTTTAAAATTGTAATTAGTAAGACTTGGATAATTTTGAATATTTGGTGTTGTTATAAGTGCTTTTTTGTAAGCAGAAAATCTTAACACCATGTGCAAGATAGGGATAAAAATAAAAATGCTTTCCATGCTTCTTCTTTTTTTTTTTAATATTTAATTTATTTATTTGACAGACAGAGATCACAAGTAGGCAGAGAGACAGGCAGAGAGAGAGAGGAGAAAGCAGGCTCCCTGATGAGCAGAGAGCCCGATGTGGGGCTCGATCTCAGGACCCTGGGATCATGACCTGAGCCGAAGGCAGAGGCTTTAACCCACTGGGCCACCCAGGCGCCCCTCCATGCTTCTTGACATGTATTCTTAGTGTTAAGAGTATTTAGCTTTTCTGCTTTTTTAAACTCAGAAGTGATTTTTCAGCTTAGAAGGAATTAAGCGAAATATGTAAGAAATTCTTACCTATTAGAACTTGTTAATGCTATTAAAAACTAGATTATCAAGAAAGTACTCAGGTGATTTACATGGGATCACTGTGAAGGTTTTGCCCTTTGAAATTTTAACTTATTTCTTTATTGTGTCCATGATTAGTGTTAAATATATGGTTTTGGTATAATAATAAAACTTTAGATAAATAAGAAATTCAGAATATCTTTTTTTTAACAGAGGTAGAAACTGAGGTGAGGTTCATTTTTTAAAGTTATGTAACTAATAGAGTGATAATTACAGAATTTAAGCCCAAACCATTGAGTCTAAATCTAGAAGTAACAGCTGTTTCAGGACATGGCTCATGGTAGTCCATGCCAGTCAGCTCTTTTGATGGTTCGAGGTGATGGTAACCCTGAATGCTGACAAAGAAGGAAGAAGGAGGCATTAGCATAGGTATTATGATCCACTTACAAAACTCTGTGTTTGTTTAATATTCAGAACACTAGGCATTGATGATCACAGCCATGATCAAAATCATTGTTTTAGATAACTAAGCTTACCTGTTTACAAAGTAGTACTTTTATTTTGCTTCTTTTTTAGTTTTAGAAAAAAGACTTTTTTCAGATATGTCATATGGCTTTCCTGACAGTCCTAAAATAAACTAAACATAGCTTTATCTTTGATTGATTCAGGGTCATTAAAATGAGCATTAGTTACTATTCTGTGCTAGCTGTGATGAGGATTACTCAGGGCTTTCTTCCTTACACTGAGTAGCTAGAGCCTGCAGTGATTCTGAGTTTTCATTTCCTCTCCTCTTTGTCTCTTTTCTCTTGCTTTATGTTGTCTTATTTTACTGTCACCTGTTTGTGGCATTTCCACTCTCTCTTTCCATGTGCTGTTTGCTGGAATACCAAAGAAGTGATTTAGTTAAACTTGTATTTAAGCTAAGAGTTCAGGGGCTCTAAATAAGAGCCTCTCGTATAAATAAAGTACATTTTGCTATTTGAATTTAAAACTTCTTGTCAGAGGCCTTTTTTGCTTACTTCCCCATTTTTAGATCTGTTCTAATGCTCTGAGACCACCCAAAAGCTGAATGTGGATGGGTGAGGGGTGTGTGTGATTAGACCTTATATCCAGTCTACAGTGACTTTCTCATATAAATCCGTTTCCTTTTTAAACTACGTAATTTTCTGTATTTTATTATCAATTTTTTTTCCTTTATTTAAAATCCATACTGCTGCGGCGCCTGGGTGGCTCAGTGGGTTAAGCCTCTGCCTTCAGCTCAGGTCATGATCTCAGGGTCCTGGGATCGAGCCCCGCATCGGGCTCTCTGCTCAGCAGGGAGCCTGCTTCCTCCTCTCTCTCTCTGCCTGCCTCTCTGCCTACTTGTGGTCTCTGTCTGTCAAATAAATGAATAAAAATAAATAAATAAAAATAAAATCCATACTGCAATGATTATTAAAATATAGTACCTCAGAGCCATTTTTTAAAAGATTTTATTTATTTATTTGACAGAGAGATAGAGAGCACAAGTAGGCAGAGCAGCAGGCAGAGGGAGAAGGAGAAGCAGGCTCTCTGCTGAGCAGGGAGCCTGATGTGGGGCTCATTCCTAGGACCCTGGGATCATGACCTGAGCCGAAGGCAGCCTCTTAATGACTGAGCCATCCAGGTGCCCCCACCTTAGAGCCATTATAAACAATTACAAAGCAAATTCTTTTAGTTTCCCTTCTCAATATTTCTGGAAAATTACCTTCTGGACTTTTTTTTTTTTTTTTTTAACAATGGTGAGAAACTTAATTTCTTTATGTAATTGAAAATTGGTGATTTCAAATGTATTTCCTCATGCTGCAGTATCACTACCAAAAGGAACAGCAGATAACTAGTCATCTTCCTACTTGCAGACAAAGGTATTCCTGAATCACTTCCCTCAAAAATGTTACTTTTCACTTTTTAAATGAATAGAGAAAGAAAAGGTACCTCTGTAACACCTCCTCAAAGATACTATTCATGTGTTCTCTTTGAACTTTACAGTTAACAGGCCTATTAAGATGACAAACAGAAATGCTTTTAGAAACTGGGATAAAATGGAAGTTGTAAGGCAGTGATTCACACTGTGTAAATAGCCCAGTGATGTGCCCAGTACTGAGATGGTATGACTGAGTGTTAAATAACTTTGAATCATATGATGTAAAAGCTCTTTCCTCTCTAATCCTCCTTCAACTATTTTGATTACATCTGGGAGAAGGTCTCAGTTTTAAAACCTTTTAAACACTTGCAAATGTCTCTTTTTTCTCTCTCTCTCTCTTAAAGATTTTATTTATTTACATATTTATGAGGTGTCTCCTTAGCACAGTAGGTAGTGCTTCAGTCTCATATTTACATATTTATGTATTTATTATTTATTTGAAAGACAGACTGTGAGAGAGAGAGCACAAGCAGGACAGAAGGAGAAGGAGAGGGACAAGCAGGCTCCCTGCTGAGAAGTCCCCTCACCAACAGTGGGCAGGTGGGGGTGGGGGTGCTTCATGTGGGGCTCCATGTGGGACTCAATCCCAGGACTCTGAGATCATGACCTGAGCTGAAGGCAGATGCTTAACGGACTGAGCCCCCCAGGCACCCCTCCAAATGTCGATTTAGCAAAGAGGCAGAAGGCCTGTATCACTCTCAGACTGGAAGCAGTAACTATAACCATGACATTTTTAAAAATTTATATCCCATTTATCCTTGTAGTCATTTCTGTTTCCAGGAAGTAATACTGATTTCCCTTTAGAGCAAATTTATTTAACAAAAAAGAAAAAAGGTCCATTTAAAGAAAAATATTTAGTCAATAATGGTAGGTATCTATGTATATATGGGAGAATTGTAAGAATGTTAATAAAATACCTGATACTTCAGACCCTGCTTTGAAGTATTTCAGCTATTCCATCTCAAGAAACAGCCTCAGGGGGCGCCTGGTTGGCACAGTTGGTTAAGCGCAGTTGCTCCGTGACCGACTCTTAATTTCAACTCAGGTCATGATCTCAGGGTTTGTGGGATGGAGCTCCACATCAGGCTCCGTCCTCAGCGGGGAGTCTGCTTCCTCTTCCTCTGCCCTGTTCAGGCATGTGTGCACGCTCTGTCTCTCTCTCTCAAATAAATAAATCTTAAAAAAAAAAAAAAAAGAGAGAAAGAAAGAAACTGCCTTAGAATTTATGGATGAGAGTCTGTACAAAGTGGTAATTGAAGGAAATGGCTTTAGGGGTGAGAGCCCATTCAGATACGGTGTTTTTACTTTACTGTGCCTGTGACAGTACAGGGTGGCATGACGAGACATGGTTTTGTGAGTATGTATATAATTCAGTCATCAGAGGAACCAAAGGAATACTTTAAATGGCATTGTGCCCTGAAAGCACTTTGTTTAAAAAGACATTTTTGTTCTGGGTTCACAGAAAATTGCACCCAATGGTTTAAAGATTTACAAAATGCCAAACAACTGATATTTTCAGTGTCTCTTCCACATTTTTCAGTCCTCTCTTTGATATCTAATTGTCCCAGCCAATATATTACTAATGTATCTTTATTTTATGAGTAAAGTAGAAAGCAAATATATATATATGTGTATCTATTTTTATACATATGTATTTTTGGATGTTTTTTGTTATCTCACAAAACATTTCTCTTGGTTACAGAAAATAAATGTTTAAGTTAGAGCAATAGGTTTAAAGCATACGTATATCTATACAAAACATAGGAGAGCTTGCTTCCTTATTTAATCTTCCAAAAGTGAACCCAGAGTATAAACATATGAGCTGTTGAAAAGCAGAGGCTTTTTATACATTTTGTGTTCATTCTGGTAAATAGTTTAATTTCCTGTTTTTAGGCAAATGCATTTAACCTATATCTGAAAGAAAATGTAAAAATATTTATCTCTGCCTACAATTTTAGCCCTCTAATATGTTTTTCTCTAAAAACACGGGAAGAAAGTATTTTTAAAGATTTTTAAAGATTTATGTATTTATCTATTTTATTATTTATTTATTTATTATTCTGAGCCCAGTTTAAAATTCTGACTATTGAAACATATAAGTGTAAGGCTTATTACCAAGATTGAAAGAAAAAGTTGATCTTCTGGTGTTTAATCCCCCCTATGTAGTGACTCCACCTGAAAAGGTAAGATGGGTAACAAGATATAATTATTAATATTTTCAGCTATTTTCTTTATAAAATCAAATGAACTTATTATATGACATTAGTCAGCTGGGGATTAACACAAACCGGTCTTTTATTACTCAAATTGTCAATAGTTAAGTATATTGGCAGACAAAGGAAAGGAATCTCAAAGTAATGGAAATACAGTGACCCATATTATCCTTAAAATTCCTATCAAAATCAAGCCATATGTGTAAATTTGTGTGTGTGTCCCCTTTATCATGAATGGTAAATTTGAAAAACAATATTTTTAATCATCCTTAAATTCAGAATTCTTTCTGAAAGTCAATAATTTCCTTCTTTCACAAGTATGGGGGCCCTGATTCTTATTTCAGGTAGGGAAAAGAAACATCTTGAAATATATGATTTGGAAAATCTCAATAATGAAGAGGTAAATCATATCTGAATTTAAAGAGAGAATGGTCAAGGCAGACAAAGTTTAATAATGAACTAAGGCCAGCTTTCCTTGAACTTTTCATGACCTGTTTTATTCATCAATGAATCATGGCAAGGCTGATAAACATTACATTGTCCTCTGCCAAGATGGCAAAGTCTGTGTAGCTGCTATTACTACTAAGGGCAGCTAAGCAACTAAGAACTTGTTGCTCTTCTCACTGGGAACTCCTATGAGAAGGAAAGTCATTGTTACAAGGTTAACAGAGATTGAAGCCAATGCAACTTAATACAACTCTTTAGGAAGGGACTGTGTGAATAAAACTCAAGAATGATAAAAATGTTTCAGCCCAATAATTTCAGTCCTTGAGATATAATTTAAGAAAACCATTCAAGGGACACCTGGTTGGCTCAGTTGGTTGAGCCTCTGCCTTTGGCTTGGGTTGTGATCCCAGGGCTCTGGGAAGGAGTCTTATGTCGGACTCCTTGCTCGGTGGCTTCTCCCTCTGCCTCCCGCTCCCCCTGCTTGTGCACTCTCTCTTGCTGTCTTTCTCTCTGACAAATAAATAAGTAAATCTTTAAAAAAAAAGAAAGAAAGGAAGAGAGAAAAAGAAAAAAATCATTCAACAGTAGAATAAAAGTTGATGTTCACAAAATATGCTTATTGCATGTTTATTTATGATGGCAAATAATATGAACCTATATATGTAACAGAGGAAATGCAGTTAAGTAAATCATGGTCTATCAGGTCTGCAAACTTCCAGCAAGACTAGTGAATGAAGAGGAGATTCTGGGAACATGGGGACACGAATGGGCTTCCTTTCTCCCACATTTCCACTACTAAGCTACATACTTGCTTCTTGGCTAGGCTGCATACTTGCTTCTAGGCTACATACTTGCTTCTCCTGAGCCTCTGGAACATGGAGATGATTGAGAGGAGGCAGGACCTCTGCTCTTTCACAGTCCCAACAGCAAGAGCTAGTGTCATAATTCCCATGAGCTGAGCGGTTAGCTGGACAGCAGAATCAAAGTGTAGGACAATGAAGATTTCCTTGAGCTTTAAAAACACGTTTTACAAAATAAAACATTAGGAAATGAATTAAAAGAGAAACCAGTCTCTGTCAAGAACTAATCGGTGTTCTGGAAACCAGATGAAAGATTTTAGTGCACAGCACATGAAGATAAAAAGAAGGAAATCATGAAGGCAAAAGATAAGAAACTTAGAGTTTAGATCCAGGAGACATAATATAAAAATAATGGGAGTTTGTGCATCTAAACCATTGTGGCTGTACTTACCGGTATATCTAGAAACAGGAGCTGAGGTACTCCCGGTGTGTGCCTATGAGCCATGAAGGATCAAGAGCAGGCCCAGCAAGGCTCAGGTAGCAGGCAAGCAGCAGACCACCAAACATGACTCCTCCCTGGAAAGATGGAAACACTCCCTCTGTGGTCTGTAAGAATGTGCCTGGGGACAGGAGATCTTCCCGTAGGGGCATTTCTAATGTAAGCAGATGAACCTGGCTGAGCATCCCTGGGGAGGCATATAAACAGGGTCTACCATAGAGGGGTCCTAGTCAAGAATAATGAGAGACAGGCTTATCACCATGCACTCTGTCTGTCCACAGAGCATTTTACCTGATGAAATGTCCATAGAATGGGCTCCGCCAAAATACAAGGGTAAACCAAGGAAGAGGAAGACAAGAGCCCCAGAAAAAAAAGTAATTCTAGGAATGCCAGGAAAGAGAAGTCTCTAGGAGGAAAGTCTTGACAGAAAACAGAGGAACTGGTAAGTTTCCTAACATAATTTGTGGAAAATTGTATCGGGATATTTATGATAGATATGGGAATAATTTAAAATAGATATAAAAAGGGGCACCTGGGTGGCTCAGTTGCTTGAGTGTCCAATTCTTGGTTTCAGCTCAGGTCCTGATGTCATGGGTGGTGCAATCCAGCCGGCATGGGACTCAGCGATCAGCAGGAGGCTGCTTGGATATTATTTCCCTCTGCCCCTTCTCTGCTCCGTTGCTCTCTCTCTAAAACAAATAAATGAATCTTTTAAAAAACTTAGATGCAAAAAAATTTTAGCAAATGAATGCATCAGGTGCTCATCAATAGCTACATAAGATAGGATGCTTTTGCATTATAAAATCTTAGGCAGCCATTAAAAGAGTGAATCAGAACCATACCTGATCATATGAAGAGTTCATCTGAAGGTATTGTTGAATAAGAAAAGCAAGATAATGGGGGTAAAAATAGAAAATATAATTCTGTCTTTGTAAAACATGGACAGAAAAAAAAAAAAAAACCCTGTGTGTGTGTGTGTGTGTGTGTGTGTGTGTGTGTGTATGAGAGAGAGAGAGAGAGAGAGAAATGGGGAAGGAGCAGACAAGCAAAACAGTAAAAAGGGAAAGTGCAATTTTTTTAAAAGCAGGTATAATGAATGTATTTCTCTTATTTATAAAATTATATATGTATATAGGTATAAAATTTACATTAATGAAGAGATGTATGCCATTTAATTGAATAAAAACAGTAAGCATGATTGTATACAATTAATTTAAACTAAACTACGGACAAAACCAGTGAGAGATATAGAAAGAAAATAATTGTTAGGGATAAAATAGTTTTTGAATGGTTTCTTCAAAATATTCTTTAGTTTTGAAAACAATATACAATGATAAAAATCAAAAATTTTTTTAATTAATTTGTTTTTTTAATAAACGTATAATGTATTTTATTCCGAGGGGTACAGGTCTGTGAATCACCAGGTTTACACATTTCACAGCACTCATCATAGCACATACCCTCCCCAACGTCCATATCCCCACCACCCTCTCCGGTCCCCCCTCCCCCCAGCAACCCTCAGTCTGTTTTTTGAGATTGAGTCTTTTATGGTTTATCTCTCTCTCCATCCCACCTTCTTTCATTTTTTCTTTTCCTACCCCTACCCTCCCACATTGCATCTCCACTTCCTCATATCAGGGAGATCATATAATAGTTGTCTGTCTCTGATTGACTTATTTCGCTAAGCCTAATACCCTTTCATTCCATCCATGTCATCGTAAATGGCAAGATTTCATTTCTTTTGATCACTGCATAGTATTCCATTGTGTATATATACCACTTCTTTATCCATTCATCTGTTGATGGACATCTAGGTTCTTTCTGTAGTTTGGCTATTGTGGACATTGCTGCTATAAACATTTGGGTGCACGTGCCCCTCCGGAGCACCACGTTTGTATCTTTAGGATATATACCCAGTAGTGCAATCGCTGGGTCATAGGGTAGCTCTATTTTCAGTTTTTTGAGGAACCTCCACACTGTTTTCCAGAGTGGTTGCACCAGCTTGCACTCCCACCAACAGTGTAGGAGGGTTCCCCTCCCTCCGCATCCTCGCCAGCATCTGTCATTTCTTGACTTGTTAATTTTAGCCATTCTGACTGGTGTGAGGTGGTATCTCATTGTGGTTTTGATTTGTAGTTCCCTGATGCCAAGCGATGTGGAGCATTTTTTCATGTGTCTGTTGGCCATCTGGATGTCTTCTTTGCGGAAATGTCTGTTCATGTCCTCTGCCCATTTCTTGATTGGATTATTTGTTCTTTGGGTGTTGAGTTTCCTAAGCTCTAAAAATCTAAAAATTTTTAAGACCTCATGAAATTTCATGGGTTTTGCTTCTATGACACAATGAGATTGTTACATGAAGAAATGCTTTGGTGAGCCTTTATGTATTAAATGGGTTCCCTAAAAAGGTCTATATAATTCATAGTTTAATCTAGAAGAGAGCCAGATTAAGTGGGACATGTTGAAACTAACTTCCTGCAAAGTAGATCTCTTATAATGTAAGAGCTCCCTTTTACTTTCTTCCTGAATGTTCTGTATTAAGTATAAGAATCACCTATGTCTATCAATATAAACGCTGCATAAATAGTAACAACTATTACTAAGCACTTGATATGTGCAGAGCAGTGTTTTCAAACTTCAAATATATTTCCTCCATTATTCCTAGCAATGGAAGAAATTAATTTGTTATCATTTTTCTACTTTCACAGTTGAAACTATTGTTTTTCTGATTTTACAGGCAAGGGAGAAAACTAATTCCCCAAAATGACAAACTTACATAAGGTCACAGGGCTAGGAAATGGTGGGGCTCAGATTCAACTTTTCTGCTTCCTGGACAGCAGTAAAATACAAATTATATACTTGTTTGGTGAATGTTATTTGTCAGAAAGATGCTATGTGTGATTCTAAATGTAACTTGAATCAAAACAAAACGGTCTTTTCTAAATGGTCACAGGTAGGAGGTCATGGAGTAGAAGTAGCTTGGGCTGGTAGCAGAAATGGTCGGGAAGTCATGGACGGATTATTCCCACTGGCTGCAGATCTTCCATCACCAAGAGGATTATTCTATCTAGTTACCATCAAAGAAAACAATTCAGGTAATCCAGACTAGTTTATCTTTAACCACTTACTTTGCTGAAAGCAAAAGTTAATATGTTAAAGGCTATAAAGTAAACTGAGATACTGTAAATAGAATCACTGACAACAGCTCACACAAACATAACACTCATATTGAAAGAAGAGAGAGATTTTTAAGATGTAGTTTTTTCTTGTTTTAGAAAGTACAACTTTTTTAGGGGGGGGGGGAGGACAGTTTTCCCCCTAAGTGATAAACTAATAATTCAAACACAAAATCTGTAATATCCTCTTTTAACACCTCACCCTGAATCTTACGAATTTTCTCTCCACATTGTAGTCTTCTCCCTCCATATTGTAGTCTTCATGCCCTTAACAATTCTGCTATGTACTCGTCAGTTCGTGTGAAGTTTTGTTATGGATATAGCTCATGATATGGATTTTTAGATCTTGCTTTTCAGATGACTCCATAACTAAATTGACCATAATCTATCTTCTCTTTCAGTACAGAAGTTTGATTTTCATCTTATACCTTACATCCTTAGCCTTCAACATCACGATTACTAAGTTTTCCTTTGTTTATAACTCCATTTTCTTAATTCAGTCTTTTTACTATTTCTTACTTACAAAAGGGAAGGTGTTGCTTTTTTCAATATTCCTGAAAGAAATAAGCTACTTCATTTACTTGCACTGTTTAGTGTCACTGTACAGTTTGCCCTACTTTTGTTGACTTTCTTCATCCCAGAGGAAGTGTGAAAGGCCAGGATGGGAGCAAAGCAACTAAACTAATTATTTGCTATAATGGCAAATGTAATTAATGTTTGAATCCAGAGTAGCCACCACTGCAAAGCAAGGCCATTCAGTCTGATTAGAGTTCTCCATGATACCTTGAAAATGCAGGTACTTCCATTTGACCGAAGTCAGTTTGAATAGAAATTTACTTGGTATACATTATTTTCTCAGATGAGTAGAATTTGTAAATAGTCTGCATTTACAATCTTACTGAACTGTTTAATGATCATACACTCTTTACCAGATGATTATGATTTTACCTTTTGTATTAATTTTTATTCTAGAAGAAATTTTGGAAGCAAAGACAAGGGGTCTTCAAAGAACTATTGCACTTTCCAGGCAAGCAGGCCAAGAACTCCTTTCAGTCCTGAAGTTCACCAAGTTCTGACTTACAGTGTGTGCTGTGTATTATGCTGGATATGTATATATTGATAGTATATATTATATTGAATATATATATATATATAT